>JARFIW010001545.1:2212500-2412500 GCA_036346225.1 Platerodrilus igneus
GTTTTTCCATTTATTAATCTAATATTTATTTTTCTATCTATTTATTTATTTATTTATCTACTTATTAATTTATTTATTTGTTTACAAGTTTATCATTTTAATAAATTATCTATTTGTTGTTTATTTATTTATTTATTAATTTCCCTATCTATTTATTTATTCGTTCAATATCTGATTACCCGAATATTTAATAATTATGTGTTAACTAATTTATACATTTGTTAATTTCTTTATTATTTTTTCTCCGTACATTTATTTATATATCTATATATTTGTTTAGGAATTTATTAAATTTTCTCTTTATTATTTATATAATTATTGATGTATTTCTCTATCTATTTATTTATTTAAATAATACTTAATTACCCAATTATTTAATAAATTCGTTTTACTATATATTTATTTATTAGCTTATTAATTAATTTTTTCTATCTATTTATTTATTTATCTAACTATGTTTCTATTTAACTATTTCTCTAGAAATTTATTTACTTACTGTTTATTTATTTATTTAGTTATTCAATCAACACCTAATTACTCAAATTTTTAATCAGTAGATCTTACTATTTATCTATTTATTAATTTATTTACTTACGTTTCTGTTTATCTATTTGTAAAATTATTTATCTATCTATTTACTTGTTTAATTACGAACTTATAAATTTATTAATTTATCTACTTATTGTGTATATTTATTTATCTATTTTTCAAACTGCTTATTTATTCAAACAATATTTAATTACTAAATTATTTAATCAATACTTTTTTAATTTATTATTTACTTTTGTACTTACTTATTTATTCTCTATCTATCTATTTATTTATTTGTTTACGAATTTATTATTTTAATAAATACTCTACTTGTATGTATTTATTAATTTTTTCTCTATCCATTTATTTATTTGTGCAATATTTAATTATTCGGTTATTTAATACATATCCATTAACTCATTTATTTATTAACTAATATATTTAATTTTTTTCCATGCATTTATCTATTTATCAATCAATCAATCTATTTGTTTGTTTACTAATTTATTAATTGATCTATTTATTACTTATTTATTTATTTGTCTATTTATGTATTTATTCAAACAATATCTAAATACTCTATTTTTCCAATACGTTTTACTATTTATCTTTTATTAATTTATTTAATTATTTTTCTATCTATTTATTTATTTGTTTACTAACTTATAAAATTTATTAACTCATCTATTTATTGTACATTTATTCATTTATTTATTTTTCAAACTATTTATTTATTCAAGCAACTTTTAATAACTAAATTATTTTACAATACTTCTTGCAATTCGTCTATTTATTAATTTATTATCGATTTTCTCACCTATTTATTATTTATTATCGATTTATCTGGCCATTGTTTACTTGTTTATTAATTTATCTATTTATTGTTACTAGCAATATTTTATTACTCATGTATTTAATTTTTAAGTCTTATTATTTATTTATTTATTAATCGATGTATCTATATTCTATCTATTCATTTATTTGTTTACAAATTGATTAATTTATTAATTTATCAATTTGTTGTTTATTTATTCATTTATCTATCTAGCTATTTATTTATTGAAACAACAGCTAATTAATCAATTTTTTAGTCATCACTCTCTACTGTATATTTTCTTATTAATTGATTAATTTATTTTTCTTTTCTATATATCCATTTAGTTATTTCTCTGTCTATTTATTTATTCGTTTAGGAATTTATTAATTTATCTAATTATTGTTTATTTATTTATTTATTTATTTTCTCTCTATTTATTTGTTCAAACAATACTTATTTACTCATTTATTTAATTAATACATCTTACTATTTACTTCTTTATTAATTTCTTATTGTTTTAATTTTCTATCTATTCATGTATTAATTTATCTATCAATATATTTATTTGTTTACCAATTCATTAATTAAATAATTAGCCTATTTATTGCTCATTTATTTATTATTGATTTGCTATATCTATTTATTTATTAATGCAATATCTGACTACTTGATGATTTAATCAATATATGTTAACTTATATATTTATTAATTTATTTTGTCCATGGATTTATTTATTTATCTATCTATTTATTTATGTGTTTACTAATTTATTAATTAATTAATTTACCTATTTATTAATTTATTTTCCTATCTATTTATTTATTCAAGAAATACTTAATTACTTAATTGTTTAATCAATACGTCTTACTATTTGTTTATTTATTAATTTATTATTTATTTATTTTTCTATCTATTCATTTATTTACCTATTTATTTATTTGTTTACGAATTTATTAATTTATCTCTTTATTGCTTATTTATTTATTAATGTATGCTCTCTATCTCTTTATTTATTCCAACGATACTCAATTATTAGTTTATTATTTAACCTTTTCTATCTATTAATTTATTTATTTATTTATCTATATTTCAATGCAACTATTTTTCAAAGAATTTATTAATTTAATGATTTATTTCTTATTGTTTATTTATTTATTTGCGTACCTATTTATTTATTCAAGCAATGTAAAATTACTAATCGTTTTATTCAATATGTCTTAGGATTTATCTATTTATTAATGTATTTCCTTGTTTTTATCTGTTCATTTGTTAATTTATATATCTTTCTATTTATTTATTTGTTTACGAACTTATAAATTTATTAATATATTTACTTATTGTATATTTATTTCTTTTTCTATATTTGTAACGACGTAATTATTTAAACAATATTTAATTACTGAATTATTAAGTCAATACTTGTTACAATTTATCTATTTATTATTTATTTTTCTGTCTACTTATTTATGTATTTTTCTATCTATTTACTTATCTGTTTACGACTTTATTATTTTAATAACTAGTCTATTTTTGTTTATTTATTTATTAATGTTTTTCTCTATCAATTTTTAAATTTATGTATCTATTTATTTATTTATTTACAAACTTATAAATTTATTAATTTATCTACTTATTGTATATTTATTTATTTATTTATTTTTTTAACTATTTATTTGTTTAAGCAACATTCAATTACTAAATTATTTATTTATGCAATATGTAATTACTCGATTAATTATTCAGCAGACGTTAACTCATTTATTTATTTATTTATTTAATTGTTTTTTGTTCATGCATTTATTTATTTATCTATTCGTCTATTTGTTTGTTTACTAATTGATTGAACTATTTACTGCTTATATATTGCTTTATTTGTCTGTCTATATATTTATTCAGACAATATCCTTTTATTCTAGTTTTTAATCAATAGGCTTACTATTTATCTATTTATTAATTTTTGTATCTATTTATTTATTTGTTCTTCTAATTTATCTATTTATTTATTTGTTTACTAACCTTTATTTATTAACTCATCTATTTATTGTACATTTATTTATTTATTTCTATAACTATTTATTTATTCAAGCAGTATATAATTACTAGATTATTTAACCAATATTTCTTACTATTCATCTGTTTGTTAACTAATTTTTTTTTTATTTAATTAATTTGGTTAGTTAAAGCCGGTTTTCGCTAATTTTGGTTAAGCTTGCCACTTAAGAGACGGACGTTGAAAATTTTGGTTAAATATTACTGGTTAAGGGTTGCATTTTACCCATCTAATTATATTTTATCGGGTAAAGGCCGGGATTCGGTAATTTTGGTTAAATGTTGCCACTTATGGCCTGGCTTCAGACATTGTAGTTAAATCCTACCGGTTGAGGGTCGGATGTTTCAGATTCTGAATATAACTTAGCGGTTGAAGACCGGGTTTCGATAGTTTTGATTAAAGGTCGCCACTTGAGGGTCGAGCTTTAGAAATTGTTTTTAAATCTTACCAGTTAAGGGTCCGATTTTGAAATTCTAAGTAAATCTGACCGGTTAATGATCCGGTTTCCGCAATTTTGGTTGAATGTTGGTACTTAAAGACAGAATTTGAAATTTGTGGTTAAGTTTCACCGGATAAGTATAGAATTTCGCAAATTCTAAATAAATTTTACCGGTTATAGCCGGGCTTCGGTATTTTTGGCTAAATGTTGCCAGTTTAGGACCGGGTTTTGGAAATAGTGGTTAAATCTTACTTGCCAAGGGCCGGATTTCGCAAATTCTGGTTCAATTTTTACCGGTTAAAATCTGAGCTTCATTTTAAAGCGCCAACTGGTAAATGAAGAAAAGCATCATCCGTTGCAGCTGAATCGAAGACAAAGCACATCAGTACCATCATCTGGTACGACTAACATACAATTTAGTGTATGCGCTGGGAACACTTCATAAACCATCAGGTTCATTGAGTCCAATAAAAACGAGATGCGAGTCGAGTCCATAAACTACCCTTAACGTCAGATTGTTTATTAAGGGTGGGATTTCTTAAATTGTGGTTAAATCTTACCGGTTAATGGTCGAATTTTGCAAATTCTAAATAAAGTTTACCTGTTTAAGACCGAGTTTTCGTAATTTTGGTTAAATGTTGCCAATAAAGGTCCGGGCTTCGTAATTTGTGGTTAAACCTTACCGGTTAAAATTCGGATTTTAGAAATTCTGAGTAAATACTACCGGTAAAATGCCGAACTTTGGTAATTTTTGGCTAAGTTTGCGACTTAAGGGACGGGCTTTAAAAATGTTAGTTAAATCTAACTGGTTAAGAGTTGGATTTTACCAACCTGATTGAATTTTTCCATTTAAAGGCCGGGTTTTGGTAATTTTGTTTAATTGTTGCTATTTAATGACCGGTCTTCGAAATTGTAGTTAAATCCTATCGGTTGGAAGGCGTTGGAAATTCTGAATAAAATTTACCGGTTAAAGACCTGGTTTCGATAATTTTGGCTAAATGTTGCCACTTGAGGTCTGGGCTTTAAAAATTGTTGTTGAATCCTACCGGTTAAGGGTCGGATTTTGCTATGATTAAATGTTAAAGGTGGAGTTTCTGTATTTTTGATTAAATTTTTCCGATTAGGGGTCGAAGTTTGGAAATTGTGGTTAAATCTTACCGGTTAAGAGGAATTTTGCAAGTTTTGGTTAAATTTTACCGGCTGCCGTAGTTTTTATTAAATACTGCCACGTAAAAGCCGGGTTTTGGAAATTGTGGTTACATCTTACCGGCCAAGGGTCGGATTTCGCAAATAGCGGTTCAATTTTAGCGGTTTACGTCCGAGCTTGTTTAATTTTGGTTAAATGTTGCCACTTAAGAGCCGAGTTGGTTATATTTCCGGTTAAAAGCCTGACTTCGACAATTTCGATTAACTTTTACCGATTAAGTTCAGGTTCATTTTAATCGGATAACGTTCGGAATTCCAATGTAGTTGTTAAATTATACCAGTTAGCGGACAAACATCGACTACGTTAGTTACATGCTATCGTTAAAGAGTAGGAGTGTGGCAATATTGGGTAAATTTTGCTGGTTAAGGGACAGATTTTGCAAATTCCTATTAAATTTTATTGATTAAGGGCCGGACTTCTGTAATTTTGGTTAAGTTTTGCCACTTACGAGCCGGGATTTGGAAATTGTGGTAAAATCTTACCGGTTAAGTGTCGGATCTTGCAAGTTCTGAATAGATGTAAGCGGTTAAAGACCGGACTTAGGTACTTTTGGTTCAGTTATGTCACTTAAGGATCGAGTTTTGGGAATTATTAAATCGTTCCGGTTAAAAGTCGAATTTTGCAAATTCTGAGTAAATTTTGTCGGTTAAAATCTCGGCTCCGGTAATTTTGGTTAAACGTTGCCACCTAAAGGTCGGGTGTTGAAAATTTTCGTTAAATCTTTTCGGTAACGTGTCGGATTTTGAACATTCTGAATAAATTTGACCGGTTAAAGGCCGGGCTGCGGTAGTTTTAGACATAACTGCTGCCATTTATGGGTCAGGCTTTGGAAATTGTGGTTAAATCTTATTGACCAAGAGCCGGATTTAGCAAATTCTGGTTCAATTTTACCGGTTAAAATCTGAGCGTTAATTTTGGTTAAATGTTACCACTTGAGGGCCGGGCTTTAAAAATTATTGTTGAATCTTACCGGTTAAAGGTCAGATTTTGCGAATTCTGAATAAATGTTACCGGTTAAATGTCGGGTTTTAACAATTTTTATTAAATTTTGCCACTCACGGATCGGGTTTTGGAAATTGTTAACTCGTTTCGGTTAAGTGTCGAATTTTGCAAATTCTGAGTAAATTTTATCTGGTAAAATCTCGACTCCGGTAATTTTGGTTTAATGTTGCCACCGTAGGACCGGGTTTTGAAGATTATCGTTAAATCTTATCGGTAAAGTGTCGGATTTTGAATATTCTGAATAAATTTTACCGGTTAAAAGCCGGCTGCAGTAATTTTAGTTAAATACTGCTATTTATGGGTCGGGCTTTGGAACTTGTGGTTAAATCTTACCGGCCAAGAGCCGGATTTCGCAATTTCTTGGTTAATTTTAGCAAGTAACGTCTGAACTTCTTTAATTTTGGTTAAACTTTGCTACTTAATGGTCGAGTTGTTGAAATTTTAGTTGCGTTTTCGGTTCAGAGTCCGATTTGGGAAATTTTAATTAGCTTTTAACGATTAAAGTTCGATCTTCGCTAATTTTGGTTAATTTTAATCGGTTGAAGGTCGGAGTTTTGATGTTTTTGGTAAATTATACCAGTTAGCAACCAAACATTGACTACATTAGATACATTCCGTCGTTTAAGAACCGGACTGTGACAATTTTACCAGTTACGGATGGGATTTTGCAACTTCTGCATAAAATTTACCGGTTAGAGGCCGGGCTGCCGTAATTTTAGTTAAATGTTACCACTTAAGGTCCAGGCTTTGGAGATTGTGATTAAATCTTACCGGTTAAGGGTAAGATTTTACAAATTCTGAATAAATATTGTCAGTTAAAGCCCTGTCTTCGCTAATTTTGGCTAAGATTGTCACTCAAGAGGCGGACTTTGAAAATTTTGGTTAAATATTACTAGTTGAGGGTTGGATTTTACCAATCTGATTAAATTTTATCAGATAAAGGCCGGGCTTCGGTAATTTTGGATAAATGTTGCCACTTATGGGCCGGGCATCAGACATTGTAGTTAAATCCTACCCGTTGAGGGTGGGATGTTCCAAATTCTGAATAAAATTTAGCTGTTGAAGACCGGGTTTTGATAGTTTTGATTAAATGTTCGCCACTTGAGGGTCGAGCTTTAGAAACTGTTTAAATCTTACCGGTTTTGCCGGTTCTGAAAAAATTTTCAAATTCTAAGTAAATTTTACCGGTTAAAGGTCGGGCTTGTGTAATTTTGGTTAAATGTTGCTACTTAAAGACAAAATTTAAAGTTTGTGGTTAAGTCTTACCGGATAAGTATCGGATTTTGCAAATTCTGAATAAATTTTACCGGTTATAGCCGGGTTTCGGTATTTTTAGCTAAATGTTGCCAGTTTAGGACCGGGTTTTGGAAATAGTGGTTAAATCTTACTTGCCAAGGGCCGGATTTTGCAAATTCTGGTTCAATTTTTACCGGTTAAAATTTGAGCTTCATTTTCAAACGCCAAATGGTAAACGAAGAAAAGCATCTTCTGTTGCTAGCTGAAACAAAGACCAAGCATATCAGTACCATCATCTGGTACGACTAGCATACAATTTAGTGTATGCGCTAGAAACACTTCATAAACCATCAGGTTCATTAAGTCTAATGAAAACGAGGTGCGAGTCGGGTCTAATGAAACCATCGCCTAAATGCTAAAAACCACGCCTAAACGTCAGATTCATTTAACCCCAACTGCAAAATCAACCAGGTCTTAATCCTTGCTACTCGAGTCGAAAACAAAACCCATCGGTTCCCTTCCTAGATGCGTCTATCATAAGACACAAATTTAACAGCTAGCAGCAATGCGTAAACGGTCGTCTTCAAACGCCAACTGCCCAACGACAACAAGCATGATCAGTGCTAGTCGAATCAAAGGCAAATCCCACCGGTACCATCACCTAGATGGGAATGGCAGAGTCCTAAGTATTAAAGCTAGAAAATATTCATGTCAAACAGCCACAATCCTTGCTATTCGGGTTCAAAACAAAGTCTTCAGGAACCACCATCTGGATGCAACCAGTATAAGCTCGAAAAATGTATAAGTCAGATCTATAAACCCCCACTGGTCAATGAAAACACGCATAGTTCGTGCTAGTCAAGTTGAAAGCAAAGCTAAACGGTTCCACTCCCTATTGCGTCTAGCATGTTTATGCGCGCGCAGCTATGCATTAGCGGTAAACTACAAGCGCCAACTGTCAAACGAAAACAAGCATCATCTTTAAGCAAAGCAAATCGGCACCATAATCTAAGTACGACTAGCATACATTCTAGAAACGATGTGGTCATCTATTAGGTTTATCAAGCACCCACTGCCCAATGAACACAAGTATGATTGGCGCTAGTCAAGTCAAAGGCAAACCCCACTAATACCATCACCTAGATGCGATTAGTAAAGATCTAGGTGATGAAGCTAGAAACTACTCCTAAATTTTTCAAGCCTAACTGCCCAATCAAACAATCATAATCTTGCTAGTTGGAAGGCAAAGTCTATCGGAACCACCCCTAGATGCGGCTAGCATAAGACAATTTATAAACCGCCATCTTTAAGCGCCAACTGCCAAATAAAAACAATTATCAACATTCGTAGCTAGTTGAGTCGAAAGTTAAACTAATCGGTGTCATCATCCAGCTACGGCTAGATTACACTCTAAGTATTTAAATTGGAAAAAATGTATTATCAGGTTTATCGAGCGCCCACTGCCCAATGGAAGCAAGCGCGATCGGTGTTAGTCGAGTAAAGGCAAATCCCACCGGTACCATCATCTAGGTGGGACTAGATACGATCTAAATACTTAAGCTGGAAGTAAGCGGTTAGATTCTTTAAGTGAAAACAAGCACCATCCATTGCTCTAATCGAAAATATTCCCTCTATAGGCAACGAGGTTCCAATCGCTGAAACTGACTATGAAACACGACCCCATAGCTTGTTGGTGCGACTGTTTGACAACGTTAAGCCATACAAGGCGACGCATCGGAAGACAGTCCCTATTAGAAATAGACTACTGAAGGCTACACCTTAGACCAAACTTCGCGTGGAGGTTTTTTACTTGTATGAGTGAATGTTAGAACTCTTCAGAAAGTGGTACCTTGGAAAGAAGCCCAGAATTATGGAAAGGAAAAAGCTGCGACTTTTGCGGATCCTGGATAAATGTGCAACGGTTAATCCTTAAGAGGGGGAACGTCGTGGACAATCTCAAACCGCCAGGAGTGTCCATTATCTTGGTATAAATACAACTAGCTTGAGCTTTTCCATAAAGTTGTGCTTTAAAGCTCAAAACTATTCAAGAAACCCTAAACTCAAACTTTACAAAACAACCAAATCAGCTCGACACTTACACAAACTAACGCCTGGTATAACAATCTTATAACTTAGGAAAGTTTCGAGGAATTTTAATAAAAATTTGGTAAATGGCACTACGTCGTCTAGCTTAAAATATGTTTGAGAAGAATTTCTCGAGCGTCTCCACTTAGAAATAAAATGACAGAAACTCCTACGGAATCTTACGCATGCTAATGTATGTTCCCGGCCCTTTTATGCAGATTGTTGAGACGTTCTTCAACCCTCGTGTTTAGAAACTTTAAAAGCTCCAACTGTTACTCAATCCATTTCATTTGGGAAGTTTGAAAGTGTTTTGTGCTTTGTATATGATTTCAAGACGGCTTAAAATTTAATCTTTGTACTGTTTAATTGTAATTTTAACGGTGGATTTTAAGAAATTTGTCGGGCACCATTGCTCATCTTGCAAAAGCGCTTTTTTTGTATGAAATGGCGTCCAAACTTTATAGTGTAGCAACATTTAATAATTTTAAGTCTTTAACGTTAATATTAAGTAGGAATTTTTATTTTATTTGCTCTAACATACCATCCCATGTGCATCCAGGTATAGTATAATAAGGAATGAGGTCGTATAAAATCGTCGGCAGCTCACACGGAATTGTTTAAAATTTTCTGCTAGTAACTTCACATATCTTTTAAGGGATAAATCAGAATATTGATAAGGCGAGGATCATCTGCGTTCCACACCGACTGAGCATGCGGATACCCTTTTACAGTAGTTGCTTTATCCACTTGGACATTCAAGAATTTTGTCCAATAGATAACAAAGAGTAATAATTTTTTCCAAAGGAACTACACTCCTACACCCCCTGGCCCTCAACCCCATTCGCGGAACAGTAACTGTTCAACTTCGGTTAAGAACTCAAGATCCTTTGCTGTGTGCATGAATTAGCATTGAATCCCATGTGTATCCGGGAACAGTAAAGTAATGAACGAAGTTATCCAAAATCATCGGCAGCGCACATGGAACTGTTTGGGCCTGCTTCTGATAACGTCCGATCTGTTTTAAAGAATAATTCAAAACATTGCCGAGGTGAAAGGTAAATGCGTCTCACACCGACTGAGTATGCGCATACTCTAGGTGATAGTGCGATGGAAGTTTGCTTTACTCGACTAACACCGATCGTGCTTGCTTTCATTGGGCAGTGGGCGCTTGATGAACCTGATAATACATTTTTTTCCAATTTAGATACTTAGATTGTGATCTAGCCGTAGCTAGATGATGGTACCGATTAGTTTAACTTTCGACTCAACTAGCAACGAACTATGATAATTGTTTTTATTTGGTAGCTGGTGCTTGAAGATGACGGTTTATACATTGTTTCCAGTTTTAAACTTGTGTCATGCTAGCCGCATCTAGGAGGTGGTACCGATAGACTTCGTCTTCCAACTATCAAGAATTATCATTGTTTAATTGGGCAGTTAGGCTTGATAAATTTAGGGGTAGTTTCTAGCTTTATCACTTAGATCTTTACTAATCGCATCTAGGTGATGGTATTGGTGGGGTTTGCCTTTGACTCGACTAGCGCCAATTATGCTTGTGTGCATTGGGCAGTGGGTGCTTGATAAACCTAACAAATTACCACATCGTTTTTAGAATGTATGCTAGTCGTACTTAGATGAAGGAAACGATTTGCTTTGCCTTTGATTCGGCTAGCATAGGATGATGATGACTTGGACTAGCGCCAATCATGCTTGTGTTCATTGGGCAGTGGGTGCTTGATAAACCTGATAGATGACCACATCGTTTCTAGAATGTATGCTAGTCGTACTTAGATTATGGTGCCGATTTGCTTTCCTTAAGGATGATGCTTGTTTTGGTTTGACAGCTGGTGCTTGAAGGTTACCGCTTATGCATAGCTTCTAGCATTTATACATGCTAGATGCATTATGGGGTGGAACCGTTTTCCTTTGCTTTCGACTTGACTAGCATGAACTATGCGTGTTTTTATTGACCAATGGGGGTTCATAGATCTGACGGTTTATACATTTTTCGAGCTTATACTGGTCGCATCCAGATAGGGCTTTGTTTTCAACTTGAATAGCAAGGATTGTGGCTGTTTGACATGATTATTTTCTAGCTTTAATACTTAGATCTTTGCCATTCGCATCTAGGTGATGGTACCGGTGGGATTTGCCTTTGATTCGACTAGCACTGATCAGGCTTGCTTTCATTGGGCAGTTGGCGCTTGAAGACGACCGTTTATGCTTTTCTTCTAGCTGTTAAAATTGTGTCTTATGATAGCTGCATTTAGGGAGAGAACCGATGGGCTTTGTTTGCGACTCTAGTAGTAGGGATTATAACTGGTTGTCCAAGTCCAAGTCCAAGTCCAAGTACAAGTCCAAGTCCAAGTCCAAGTCCAAGCCCAAGTCCAAGTCCAAGTCCAAGTCCAAGTCGAAGTCCAAGTCCAAGTCCAAGTCCAAGTCCAAGTCCAAGTCCAAGTCAAAGTCAAAGTCCAATTCCATGTCCAATTCCGAGTCAATATCCAAGTACAAGTCCAAGCCCAAGTCCAAATCCAAGTCCAAGTCCAAGTCCAAGTCCAAGTCCAAGTCCAAGTCCAAGTCCAAGTCCAAGTCCAAGTCCAAGTCCAAGTCCAAGTCCAAGTCCAAGTCTAAGTCCAAGTCCAAGTCCAAGTTTAAGTCCAAGTCCAAGTCCAAGTCCCAGTCCGAGTCCAAGTCTAAGTTCAAGTCCAAATCCAAGTCTAAGTCCAAGTCCAAGTCCAAGTCCAAGTCCACGTCCACGTCTAAGTCCAAGTCCAAGTTCAAGGCCAAGTTCAAGTCCAAGTCCAAGTTCAAGTCCAAGTCCAAATTCTAGTCCAAGTTCAAATCCAAGTTCGAGTCCAAGTGCAAGTCCCAGTCCAAGTCCGAGTCCAAGTCCAAGTCCAACCCCAAGTCCAAGTCCAGGTCCATGTCCAAGACTAAGTCCAAGTCCAAGTCCAAGTCCAAGTTAAAGTTTATAAGCAAGTCCAAGTCCAAATCCAAGATCAAGTCCAAATCCAAGTCCAAATCCAAGTCCAAGTCCAAGTCCAAGTCCAAATCCAAATCCAAGTCCAAGTCCAAATCCAGATTCAAGTCTAAGTCTAAGTGCAAGCCCAAGTCCAAGTCCAAGTCCAAATTCAAGTCTAAGTCTAAGTCCAAGTCCATGTCCAATCCCAAATCCAAATCCAAGTTCAAGTCCAAGTCCAAGCCCATGCCCAAGTCTCAAGTCCAAGTCCAAGTCCAAGTCCAAGCCCAAGCCCAAGTCCAAGTCCAAGTCCAAGTCCAAGTCCAAGTCCAAGCCCAAGTCCAAGTCCAAGTCCGAGTCCAAGTCCAAGCCCAAGGCAAAAACCAAGTCCAAGCCTAAGGCCAAGTCCAAGCCCAAGTCCAAGTCCAAGCACAAGTCCAAGTCCAAGTCCAAGTCCAAGCCCAAGTCCAAGTCCAAGTCCAAGTCCAAGCCCAAGTCCAAGTCCAAGTCCAAGTCCAAGTTCAAGTTCAAGTTCAAGTTCAAGTTCAAGTCCAAGTCCAAGTCCAAGTCCAAGTCCAAGTCCAAGTCCAAATCCAAACCCAAGTCCAAGTCCAAGTCCAAGTTCAAGTTCATGTCCAAGTCCAAGTCCAAGTCCAAGTCCAAGTCCAAGTCCAAGTCCAAGTCTAAGTCCAAGTTTTACCAAAGTCCAAGTTCAAGATCAAGCCCAATCTGAGTCCAAATCCAAGTCCAAGTCCAAGAATAAGTCCAAGTCCAAGTTTAAGTCGAAGTCCATGTCGAAGTCCAAGTTCAAGTCCAAGTTCAAGTCCAAGACAAAGCCCAGTCCAAGTCCAAGTCTAAGTGCACGTCCAAGTCCAACGCAAAGTCAAAGCCGAAACCTAACCCGAAGCCGAAGTCGAAATCGAAAGCGAATCAAAGCGTAGTTGAAGCCGAAGTCGATAACGAATTTGAAGTCGCATTCAAAGTCAAAACCAAAGTAGAAGTCGAAGTCGTAGTCGAAGTAGAAATTGAAGTTAAAGTCGAAGTCGAAGTCGAAGTCGAAGTCGAAGTCGAAGTCGAAGTCGAAGTCGAAGTCGAAGTCGAAGTCGAAGTCGAAGTCGAAGTCGAAGTCGAAGTCGAAGTCGAAGTCGAAGTCGAAGTCGAAGTCGAAGTCGAAGTCGAAGTCGAAGTCGAAGTCGAAGTCGAAGTCGAAGTCGAAGTCGAAGTCGAAGTCGAAGTCGAAGTCGAAGTCGAAGTCGAAGTCGAAGTCGAAGTCGAAGTCGAAGTCGAAGTCGAAGTCGAAGTCGAAGTCGAAGTCGAAGTCGAAGTCGAAGTCGAAATCGAAGTCAGTCAAGTCGAAGTCGATCTCGAAGTCGAAGTCGAAGTCCAAGTCGAAGTCGAAGTCGAAGTCGAAGTCGAAGTCGAAGTCGAAGTCGAAGTCGAAGTCGAAGTCGAAGTCGAAGTCGAAGTCGAAGTCGATCAGTCGAAGTCGAAGTCGAAGTCGAAGTCGTCGAAGTCGAAGTCGAAGTCGAAGTCGAAGTCGAAGTCGAAGTCGAAGTCGAAGTCGAAGTCGAAGTCGAAGTCGAAGTCGAAGTCGAAGTCGAAGTCGAAGTCGAAGTCGAAGTCGAAGTCGAAGTCGAAGTCGAAGTCGAAGTCGAAGTGGACGTCGAAGTAGAAATCCAAGTCTAAGTCGAAGTCGAAGTCAAAGTAGAAGTCACAGTCAAAGTCGAAGTCGAAGTCAAAGTCCAAGTCAAAGCCTCGAAGCCGCAAATTTTTAATGTCTCAAATTCTCAAAATTTTAAAGCCGCAGTATCGCAAAGTCTTAAAGTTTTAAAATCGCAAAGTCTCAAAGTCGCGTAGTATCGAAGTCTCCAATTCGCGATGTTTCGAAGTTCGGAGGCTCGAAGTCTGAAAGTCGTAAAATGTTGAAGTCTCGAAGTCACCGAGTTTTGAAGCACATAACAAAAATAACCTCATCATACACGTACTTAAACTTCAATTCAAATTTTGCGTAAGTGTGTCGTTAGTCATATTTTGTCATCGATGTAAGCCTTTGATAATACCTTAATTCGTATTATTTGTTCCTTTGACATTGGACTAGTTTTATGATACTTACCATTGTCATGTGTAGCGGTATCACAGAGAACTCCTAATCCCTGGCACGCACGATAACAGTAAGATTCTAAGCTATGATTAGGATAATTCACATTAATGTAAATGAGGTTTTTATACACAAAGCCGCTCTATGACGTGACACCTTCAGATGGACTTAATCGACAGTTTAAGATTGCATTTAACAGCTTTATTAAGCTTACAATAGGAACCTTCTGGATATTATTTGCATAATTTTAGTACGTTTTTGAAATAATCCAGAATTGCTGTTCATAGCAATTTGAGTTAGTTTCAATTCAAGCTTTGATTATAATACTAGTTTTTGTTCGAGTCTTGCTCTATAAAATCTTGATGTGAAATAAATTAGTGTGACACAAAATTTACGGAAAAATTAAATCAAATGCGAATGTGTAATTGTATCTGGGAAATCTAGTTAGGAGTCGTTCAACGTTTCTACAAAAGTAAAGTACCAGGCCATAAATATACCGATATCGATTCAGAAATTTCGCAAGGTAAAAGCCAGTACAAAGAAAAGTTCCTTCGTATAAATTCGCAAGGTCTTTAGGTTAATGTAATATTCAAAGCAACGTTAATAATACTAATAGCTCCATATTTATCATTCCATTCTTCCAAACCCGCGAGTTTATCTTTGCCTCTGTTAAGTTTAAATATTTAAAGCAGCGCCATTATTCAAAAGCAGGTTGATGCAATGTATCATCCAGTACACAATGTAAACGAGGAGATGGATAGTTCCTCGTGGGCCCGCACTGCGGTGCAGCATCTGCCGACGATTATGAAGAGCCTCGATAAATTAGATCTTAACAACGAAGGGTGGAAGGCCCATTAGCAAGTTCTAGGAAAGCTCGGACTAACACCTGAGTCTGTTTAGGTGTTTGTGTTTATGTGTGGTTTACTAAATGGAGTTCACGATGGGTTGTGCATGTATAAGCAGCGTAAATGCAATAAAAGGAGAACTGGACGTACTACACAATGCACTCAGGTCGAGCTAAATGCTGAAGTTTGTTTATAACTCTCATAAAAGCCATTTAAAACTTGTAGCTTGCATGAAACCTGCTAAAATCAAATTTACTTGCACGAGGTGGAAGTTGTTTGCTTGCATTTTAACCTAAAAGTTTTGGGTAGATTTCGTACGCTTTCAGAGCTGAAAAACATTTAATATTTACGTGTACCATCTAGGATAGCTCATACAAAAGGTTACATTATTCACGAACGCCCTCTATGTGAATCAATCGTAAAGGTGGCGCTACATCGGTTGGAAACCACAACTGTAATTAATATATAATTATCAGTTGTATTTGCTGACAATTCGAAAAGAACGGCTTACTCACCAGCCTGGTGCAGCTTTTTCTTTAGGCGAAACAGCAACTAAAACAGTCTGACAAGCCGTATTAAAGTAAAACCGATACTTTGCTGGCAATTCTTTGTAACTTGTCAGTGATACAGCATCAATTTAGAATTTTGTAAAGTTTTAACGGTCTGGTTTTGTCTGTAAATTTACTTTGGAAAGCGGTTCGAAACTAAGTTCATTGGATTCCGCATCAACACTACTTTTACCATGTCTTTCTGATTTGTACTCAATTTTCGTGGCAAATTCAATTGAACTGTCAACTTCGACTTTATATTGATCTCATCTTCGAAATCGAAATTGATATCGAGATCGAGTTTGACTTCGACTTCGACTTCGACTTTGACTTCGACTTCGACTACGACTTCCACTTCGACTTGGACTTCGAGACTTAGTTTGATAGTTTGATACTTCAAGACTTTGAAACCACGCACACTCAAGACTTTGTGTTTTTGAGACTTCGTGATTTCGTGGCTTCTTGATTTCGTGACTTCAAGAAATCGAGGCTTTGAGACTTTGAGACTTAGAGCCTTCGACACTTTGGGACCTTGGCTTCGGCTTAGGCTTCGGCTTCAAACTTCGACTTCGACTTCGGCTTTAACTTCGGCTTTGACTTCGACTTCGAGACTTCGAGACTTTAAATGCGACGTTGACTTTGAGACTTTGAGACTTCGACTTCGACTTCGACTTCGACTTCCACTTCGGCTTCGACTTCGACTTCGACTTCGACTTCGACTTCGACTTCGACTTCGAGTCCGACTTCGACTTCGAGATTGACATCGACTTCGACTTCGAGACTCCGAGGGTTTAAGACTTTGCTGCTTCAAGATTCCGCGAGCTTGAGACTTCGAGACTTTAAAACTACGTGTCCTCAATGCTATGCGACTTTGAGACTTCGAGACTTCGAGACTTCGAGACTCCGTGCCATCGTGACTTCAATGCCTTTGGGGCTTTAAGCCTTCAAGACTTCGGTACTTCGAGACTTCGAGACTTCGGCTTAGGCTTTAAACTTCCGCTTCGACTTCGACTTGGAGACTTCAATAGCTCGGATTAGACTTTGACTTTGAGACTTCGAGACTTTGACTTTGACTTTGACTTTGACTTTGACTTCGACTTCAAGTTCAACTTCAACTTCGACTTCCGACTTCAATTTTGACTTCGACTTCACCTTCGACTTTGAGTCTTCGAAATTGACCTTGAGACTTTGAGGCTTTGAGACGTTGAGACTTTAAGGGTTGGAACTTTGAGACTTTAATGCTTGGAGACTTTGAAACTGCTAGGCTGTGAGATTCCGGGACTTCGACTGTGAGACTTCGATACTTCTAATTTGGCTATGACTTTGAGACTTCTGGCCTTTGAGATCGACTCCGGCTCCGACTTTGACTTACAACTTCCTGCTTTGACTTCGAGACTTCGAGACTTCGGCTTCGGCTTCGACTTCAAACTTCGACTTCGAATTCGACTTCGACTTCGACTTCGACTTCGACTTCGACTTCGACTTCGGCTTCAACTTCGACTTCGGTTTCGACTTCGACTTCGAGATTTAGCGACTTCGAGAATTCGAATGCAACTTTGATTGTGAGATTTCGAGACTTCGACATCGACTTCGACTTTGAGTTCAACTTCGACATCAACTTTGACTTCGCGATTTTGAGGCCTCGAGGCTTAGAGACTTCGAGGGCATGAGACTTCGGCACTTAAAAACTTCGCAGACTTAAGACTTTGAGACTTTGAAAATACGCGCCCTCAAAACAATGCGTTTTTGAGAATTCATGGCTTCACGATTTTGAGTCTTCGAGAATATATGATAGTGACATCGTGAATTTAAAACCTCGAGACTTTGGGCGTTTGAGACTTTAAGCCTTCGAGGCTTCGAAACTTCGAGACTTTGAGACTTCAAGACTTCGGCTGCGGCTTCAGCTTCAAACTTTGACTGCGAGTTTGACTTCGGCTTCGTCTTCGACTTCGACTTTGACTTCGACTTCGACTCCGACTTCGACTTCGGTTTTGAGACATCGAAACTTCTACCTCGCCCTCGACTTTCAGACTTTGAGACTTTGACTCCGAATCCGACTCCGTCTTCGACTTCCGACTTCCGGCTTTTACTTCGACTTCGACTTCGCTTTGACCTCGACTTCGACTTCAACTTCGATATCGACTTCGACTTTGACTTAAACTTTGACTTCGATTTCGAGACCCTGAGATTTTGAGACTTGTAAACTGTACGACTTTGATACTTTGAGACTCTGCTACTTTGTTACTTTGAGACTTTGAGACTTCTAGGCATTCAAACTTTGAGACTTTGACACAATGATAGTTTGAGACTTTGAGTTTTCGCGACGTCAAGGTTTTGAGACTTCGGTGCTTCAAAGCATTGAGATATTGATACGTCGAGACATTGAGACTTTGCGACCTTGATGTTTCGCGGCTTTGAGGTTTCGAAACTTCCTGGCTATAAAACTTTGAGACTTTGCGATTTCAAGACTCTAAGGATTCGAGACTCGGTGACTTTGAAACTTTAACACTTTACGATTTCGAGACTTTCAGGCTGCTAGGCTCCGAACCTTAGATGCTTTGAGACTTCACGACTTTGCGACTTTGAAACTTCGCGATTTCGCGACGTTGAGACTTGGACATTTTGAGACTTTGAGGCTTTACAACGTTAAGAGTTTCAGGATTCGAGGCTTCGAGGTTTGGGGGTTTCGACTTCAACTTTGACTTCGACTTGGACTTCGACACTTCGAGACTTCGAGCCTGCGAGAGTTTAAGACTTTAAGACTTCGAGACTGCGCGCGCTCGAAACTTTGAGGCTTTAAGACTTCGAAACTTTGATACTCCAAGACTTCAAGACTGCGTCACTTTGAGACTTAGTAACTTCGTGCCTTCGTGATTTTGAGACTACGTTACTTCGAGACTTTCCAAACTTCGAGACTTTGATTTCGATTTCGATTTTGACTTCGACTTCGACTTCGACTTCGACTTCGACTTCGACTTCGTCTTCGACTTCGACTTTCACTTGGACTTCAACACTTCGAGACTTCGAAACCTTGAGACTTTGAGACTTTAAGACTTTGAGCTTTCAAGACTTTGACACTTTGATACGTTGAGACTTCGAGGATTCAAAACTTCGAGGCTTCGGCAGACACTTCGCGACTGCAAGATTTCGCAATTTGGAAGCTTTAAAACTTTGAAATTTTGCGACTTCTGGACTTCGAGGTTTTGAGACATTGATACTTCGAGATAATGGGACTTTGAGGCTTGATGTTTTGCGTCTTCGAGGCATCGAGACTTCCAGCAATCGATTTCGAGACTCCGATGCTTTGAGACTCCGTGTCTTCGAGACTTTAACTCTATACGATATTGAGACTCTCAGGCTTCGAGGCTCCGCACCTTCGAAACGTCGGGACTTCGCGGCTTTGAGACTTTGAGACTTCGAGATTTTGCGATTCTGAAACTTTGAAATTTTCAGAATTTACGACTTTGAGACTTTGAGATTTTGCGGTTTTGAAACATTGAGCCTACCACTTCGACTTGGACTTCAACTTCGACTTCGGCTTCGGCTTTGACTTCGACTTCGACTTCGAATTCGACTTCGACTTTAACTTCGAAACGTTGAAACTTCGATTTCGACTTCGACCTCGACTTTGACCTCGACTTTGACCTCGACTTTGAGCTCGATTTTGATTTTGAGACTTTGAGACTTTGACTTTGACTTCAACATCGACATCGATTTCGACTTCGACTTCGACTTCGGCTTGGAGACGAGTTTAAATTCAACTTTAAAATCAAATTGTATTTAAATTTGTGACCCGTTCAAATTCGATTCGAATCTTTGAGGTTTCGAGATGTTGATACTCTAATATATTGAGACTTCGAGACTTCGGCATCTTGAGATTTAGCGACTTCGTGACTTCATGACTTCGAGACTTCGAGACTTTGAGACTTCGAGCATTTGGCAATTCGAGACTTCGACTTCGGTTTTTACTTCGACTTCGACTTCGTTTTCGATTTCGACTACGACTTCGACTTGGACTTGCGCTTGGACTTGGACTTGGACTTCGACTTCGACTTCGATTTCGACTTCGACTTCGACTTCGACTTCGACTTCGACTTCGACTTCGACTTCGACTTCGACTTCGACTTCGAATGCGACTTCGACTTTGACTGACTTCGACCTCGACTTCGACTTTGAGACTTTGAGACTTCGACTTCGACTTCGACTTCGACTTCGACTTCGACTTCGACTTCGACTTCGACTTCGACTTCGACTTCGACTTCGACTTCGACTTCGACTTCGACTTCGACTTCGACTTCGACTTCGACTACTACTTCGACTTCGACTTTGACTTCGACTTCGATTTCGTCTTCGATTTCGACTTCGATTTCGACTTCGATTTCGACTTCGATACTTCGAGATTTTGAAATTTTAAGACTTTAAAACCTCGAAACTTTGATACTTTAAGACTTCGCGGCTTTGAGACTTCGCGATTTCTAAGCCTCGAAACTTCGGGCTTTAGAAACTTTGAGACTTCGCGACATCGAGATTTCGAGACTTCAGAACTTCGAGACTTTGAGAGTTCGAGACTTCGTGACTTCAGGACTTCGCGACTCTTAGATTTTGAGATTTTCGAACTTCGATACTTCAATTTCGGCTTCGGCTTCGACTTCGACTTCGTTTGACTTAGACTTCAATTTCAACTTCGACTTTGACTTCGACTTTGACTTCGACTTCGACTTCGACTGACTTTGACTTTCTTTAAATATTACTTCAACTTGACTTTGAATGCGACTTTCAACGCATTGGGCGCCATTTATTTGCAAAGGTAAATATAACCTTTTTCCCAACTTTAAATAATCTTTTATAAGAATTCTAGTGGTGGAGTAATCACCACCTAAGTCGGAAAGCTTGATTGATTACCATCAAATTAGAAAAAGCTTTCATTATCGTACTTCGTGAATCTCTTTCTTGCTCAAACTTTTTTTATGTGTTTAGGTTACGTAAACGAAGAAACTTCTCTTTAATTAGTACAACCAAACATTAAAAGATACCCCTTACGTATTCTGGACTAAATTTAGAAAATCCTTCGTCGATTTGTCAGTACTTTAAGATAGTGCGTCACCGCATATACACAAATAGCAAACCCTTTCAAAGTATAATTTGTATCTACGCCCGACCGCTCCTCAACGTGTCAGTTATCAATTAACACACAATTCCAGTAGGGCATTCAAACATCCTTAGGGCCTTTACTAAGCTAACATGTGGCAGGCGTGCATGGGCCATTGTCTTGTTTATCTTTGAAATTAATGCAAACACCGCATATATATGTACTGTTTATTTATAGAACAAAATTATTTTAGTGTACTTTGGCCCTATTGTTTTACTAAAATTCTAGCTGCAGTCCACAGAACCGAAACAGGCGGACAACATTTTCCCTGAAGATAAAAATAAACTCGAAACGTTTTATTATAAACGTTATTGTACGTGGTTTATAGTTTCTTTTTACAACAATGCACCCTCAAAAAACCTTTAACAGCCGTTCGTAACTTTGAGTTTTACTATACGCCGAATATCTCTGACACTGTTGTAAAAGTTTTATTAGGGGGCTATAAATTAAACTTTGCGTTATTCTTTAAATTTGTTAGGGGTGCGCACGATACGCTGTATGCGGCAAGAATGGGAATTTGCTTGGAAAATGGGGCTGTAGTTTACCTGAATTAAACAGAAGGTCCTTGAAATCATTTTACTTACGAACTAGGTTCTATGCGTTATTATACGGCACCTGGGTTAGCATGGGATATTATGCTGAAAATAACCAAAATTCAGTTGCAGTTTTTCGTGGATTTTTTTTAAACCGGTTGTTAGCGGAAGAGTATTCCAGGGTGTTTAAACCTTCTGGAACCACTAAAACTATAGAGAAATTTCACTACTGACTTTAAGATTGATTCAGCTTTCATTGGTACCCATTTGAACCGCTGGCAATTGTGCACAAGTGTCTACCTTATTTCCCCACGTTGGGAAATTGTAGCTATTGGCGACAAAACGCATAGGATGTGCATCTTCCCAGAGATTTATTTCTTATGATCGTGCCCATCTATCGTCCCACAGTGACTCAAATTTTATAGGAACCCAATATGCTGCGTTGAAAATTGCGCATACACCGTTACCCATTTCTCCACATTTGAAAGTTGTAGCTGTTGGCGGCTAAGGCTTTCATCTGTAATTAGTTGGTCACTTACTTTTTAAGATCTTGCACAGTCATATCGCCCATAGGGGAAACAGAAGGATTGGGTCCGATAGTAAGACAAATTTCTAAAAATTGTGCTCATGCGTCCACATTTAGAAATTGTAGTTAATAGCGGCAAAGGCTTCAACCTAGGATTAGTCATCGACCTTTCCAGTTGTATTTTTCTTATGATTATGCACACACTTGTGACTCGATAGTGGTAACCTTATTTGAAACGTTGAAAATTATTCATAAGCTTCCACTTTATGTCTCCTCCACTTCGAAACGCCGAGACTTTGCTGGTTTGAGACTTTGAGACTTCTAAACTACTTGCCCTCGAGATTCTGCGATTTTGAGACTTTAATGCGTCAAAACTTCGAAGGTTCGAGGTTTTGCGACTTCGTTGCGTTGTGTCTTCCCAGCTTTGAGACTTTGGTGCGTTGAGACTTCAAGACTTTGAGACTTTAGGACTTTACGACTTTACACTTTGAGACTTTTAGCCTTTGAGACTTCGAGGCTTCGAAACCTCGAGCTTCGAATACGACTTCGACTTCTACTTCGATATTCGACTTCGATTTCGACTTTGAGACTTCAAAACTTAGAGACTTTGAATTCGACTATGACTTTGAGACTTCTAGACTTCTAGACTTCTAGACTTCTAGACTTCGACTTCGACTTTGACTTGGACTTCGACTTCGACTTCGACTTCGACTTCGACTACGAATTCGACCTCTGACTTCGTCTTCGACTTTGACTTTGACTTCGACTTCGACTTTAAGACTTCGGGATTTCGAATTTGACTTTGACTTTGAGACTTTGAGACTTCGAAACCACGAGAATTCGAAGCCTCGAGACTTCGTGGCTTCGTGCTTTCCAGGCCTCAAGACTTTGAAACTCTGAGACTTCGAAATTCCGAGGCTTCTATACTTCGTAACCTTTAGACTTTGTGTTTGAGTTCGGCTTCGGCTTCGACTTCGACTTCGATTTGCGACTTCGACTTCGACTTCGACTTCGACTTCGACTTCGACTTTGCCTTCGACTTTGACTTCGACTTCGACTTCGACTTCGACTTCGACTTCGACTTCGACGTCGACTTCCCCTACGAATTCGACCTCTGACTTCCGTCTTCGACTTCGACATCGACATCGACTTCGACTTTGACTACAACTTTGACTTCGACTTGGACTTTGGACTTCGAGACTTTGAGACTTCGAGGTTTCGGGGCTTTGAGGGTTGAGACTTTAAGATTTTGAGAATGCTTTTGTGAGGCTTCGAGGCTTTGAAGCTATTCGCCCTCGAGACTGAGATTTTGAGTCTACAATTCTTTGAGACTTCAAAGCTTTGAAGTTTCGAGACTTCGTGGCTTCGTACCTTTCAGACCTCGAGACTTTGAAACTTCGACACTTCAACAGTTCGGCACTTCGACGCTTCGCGACTTCGAAACCTCGAGACTTCGGCTTCGGTTTCGGCTTCGACTGCGACTTCTATTTTCAACTTCAACTTCGATTTTTACTTCGACTTTGAGACTTCGAGACTATGAGACTTTAAATTCTACTATGACTTTGAGACTTTTACACATTTAGATTTCCATGACTTTGTCTTCGACTTCGACTTTCAATTTGACTTCGACATCGACTTTGACTTCGACATCGACTTCGACTTCCACTTCGACTTCGACTTCGGCTTCGACTTCGACTTCGACTTCGACTTCGACTTCGACTTCGACTTCGACTTCGAATTCCACTTAGACTTGGACTTCGACTGCAACTTCTATTTTGAGACTTTGAGACTTCGCGATCTCGAGATTTTAAGGTTTAGAGACTTTGAAACTTTAAAGTTTCGAGATATCGAGACTTTGGTACATTGAAACTTTGAGACTTTGAGCCTTTGCGACTTTTAGGCTTCACGAATTCAAAACTTCGAGACTTCGAAACTTTGATGTTTCGAAACATTGGTGCTTTGAGACATCGAAACTTTGAGATTTAAGATTCGGCGACTTTGTGGTTTTGAGACTTCCTGACATCAAAACGTTGAGACTTCGCGGCTGTGCAATTTTGAGACTACGAAGTTTTAAAACTCAATGACTTTGAGACTTCAACACTTCAAGATTTCAAGACTTTTAGGTTCGAGGCTCCGAATTTTCGAGGTTTTGACTCTTTGCAACTTCAAAACTTCGAGACTCCGATGTTTTGAAACATTGGTACTTTGAGACATCACTAACTTTGAGACTTAAGATACCGTGACTTTGAGACTTCGAGACTTCCTGACATTGAGACTTTGAGCCTTCGGAACTTCGCAATTTCGAAACTTCGAGGCTTCAAAACTCCGTGACTTCGAGACTTCAGCACTTCAAGATTTCGAGACTTTGAAGTTTGAGGCTCCGAACTTTCAAGGCTGAGGTTTCGCGACTTCGAAACTTCGAGACGTCGCAACTTTGCGGCTTTGCGATTTTGGAACTTTTACATTTTGAGACTTTAAGATTTCGAGACTTTGAAACTTCAAGGATTCGAGACTTTGAAACTTTGAGGCTTTAAACTTTTGAGACTTCAAAACTTACAGACTTCAAGACATTGATACTTCGGTATATTGAGACTTTTAGAGTTTTAGATTTTGCGACTTCGTGGCTTTAAGACTTCGGGATTTTGAGACTTCGAGATTTTATTAAAATTGTGTTCAAACGTACACTTTATTTGGCCACATTTTAAAGTTGTAGCAGTTGACGGCAAAGGTTTTTACCTAAGCTTAGTCATTGATCTTCTACTCGTTTATTTCATAAAGAAGTTCACATACTAATAGTCCATAGGAAAACTGCTCTACGGACTTCTATAGTGATTCAGATTTGATTAAAAATTGTTCACATTATTTCTCTACATTTGGAAGTTGGCGGCAAAGGCGTCCACTTAGGTTTAATCATCGACCTTCTCAGACTCTCATTCCTTACGATCGTACACTGACCTGTCGCCATTGGAGAAAAACATCCCTTCTGACTCCGATAGTGATTTAAATTTCGTTGAAAATTGTTCACAGACGTCTCTACATTTAAAAATTGTAGGTGTTAGCGGCAAACGCTTCCACCTAAGATTAGTGATCAATCTTCACAGTCATTCATTGCTTATGATCGTGCACAGGTCTACTGCCTATTGGAGAAACACCGCTGCTGACTCCTATAGTGATGCAAATTTTAAAACGTACACTTTATTTGGCCACATTTTGAAGTTTTAGCAATTGACGGCAAATGCTTTCACCTAGGCTTAGTCATTGATCTTCTACTCGTTTATTTTACAAGGTAGTTCACACACTAATCGGCCATAGGGGAAACTGCTCTACCGACTTCTATAGTGATTTAGATTTGATTAAAAAATTGTTTACATTATTTCCGTACATTTGGAAGTTGGCGGAAAAGGCGTCCGCTTAGGTTTAGTCATCGATCTTCTCAGCCTCCCATTCCTTATGATCGTGCACTGGTCTATCGCCAATTGGTAAAACATTCCTTCTGACTCCGATAGTGATTCAAATTTCGTTGAAAATTGTTTACAGGCGTCCGCTATATTGCTCTACATTTAGAAGCTGTAGCTGCTAGCGGCATAGACTTTTACCTGGGATTATAATCAATTTTCGCAGCCATTCATTTCTAACAATCGAGAACAGGTCTCTCGCTGATTAGGGAAACATCGTTACTGACTCCGGTAGTGATTTAAATTTCGTTGAAAATTGTTCACAGGCGTCTACTATATTGCTCCATATTTAGAAATTGTCACTGCTAGCGGCAAAGGCATTCATCTAGGATCAACAATCAATTTTTGCAGCCATTCATTTCTTATAATCGAGCACGGGTCTATCGCTTATTGGAGAAACAACGTTACTGACTCTGATAGTGATTAAAATTTCGTTGAATAATGTTCACAGGCGTCCACTATATTGCTCCATATTTAGAAGTTGTCACTGCTAGCGGCAAAGGCATTCACCTAGGATTAATAATCAATTTTCGCAGCCATTCGTTTCTTAAAATTGTGCACGGGTCTATCGCTTATTGGAGAAACATCGTTACTGACTCCGGTAGTGATTCAAATTTCGTTGAAAATTGTTCACATACGCCTACTTTATTGCTCCAAATCTAAAAGTTGTAGCTGTTAGCGGCAAAGGCATTCACCTAGGATTAATTATCAATTTCCTAGCCATTCATTTCTTATAATCGAGAACAGGTCTCTCGCTGATTGGAGAAACATCGTTACTGACTCCAGTAGTGATTCAAATTTTGTAGAAAATTGTTCACAGGCGAACACTTTATTACTTCACATTTGGAAGTTGTAGCTGTTAGCGGCAAAGGCATTCACCCAGGTTTAATAATCAGCTTCCGCAGCCATTCATTTCTTATAGTCGAGTACAGGTCTATCGCTTATTGGAGAAACATCGTTACTGACTCCGATAGTGATTCAAATTTTGTTGAAAATTGTTCACAGGCGTCCACTTTATTGCTCCACATTTAGAACTCGTAGCTGTTAGCGGCAAAGGCATTCACTTAGGATTAATTATCAATTTCGTAGCCATTTATTTCTTATAATCGAGCACAGGTCTCTTGCTGATTGGAGAAACATCGTTACTGACTCCGGTAGTGATTCAAATTTTGTTAAAAATTTTGTACAAACGTACGCTTTATTTCTCCATATTTGTAAGTTGTAGCAGTTGGCGGCAAAGGCTTCTACCTAGTATTAGCCATCGATCTTTCCGTTCGTTCATTTCTTAAAATAGTACACTAGTTCATGGTCCACAGGAAAAACTACGCCACCGACTCCGATAATGATTCAGATTACATTAAAAAATTGTGCATACACGACCACATTATTTCTCGACATTTGGAAGTTGTAGCTGTTAACGGCAAAGGCTTTCACCTGAGATCAGTGATCAATCGTGCACGTGACCATCGATTATTCGAGAAACGTCACTGCTGACTCCAATAGTGATTCATATTTTGTTAAGAATTGTGTACAAGCGCCCACTTTATTTCGCCACATTTGTAAGTTGTCGCAATTGGCGGCAAAGGCTTCCACCTAGAATTAGTCATCCATCTTGCCGCTCACTTATTTCTTAAGATACTGCAAAAGCTAATCGCTTATAGTGAAAAAAGCACACCGACTGCGATAGTGATTTAAATTTGATTAAAAACTATGCATAAGCAGGCACATATTTTCCCACAACTGTTGGCGGCAAATTCGTCTACTTAGAATTAGACCTTCTTTTCCTTTATCAAACCTCTAGGTAAAACTACACTACTGACTCGGCTAGTGACTTAAATTTTGCTGTTGCCTGTATGAAGCGTTGAAAATTGTGCAAAGCAGCAACTCTAGCGGCAGATTCTATTATCATTATTATTATATTGTTTTTATTGCTCCAGTTTTATCATAAATCTGCCGAAACTTAAGTAAAGGAAGAGCTTTTGCTCTTTTATACATTTGAGGACCTCCAGCTTTGCACAACTTTCAGAAAGCATGAAAACCCAAACGCGTTTATCCCAACTCTCTCAGAAAACACTTTAGTTAAGCAACCATATCTCTCTTGTATATAAATAAATCTAATTTGTTACAGTTCCTCTTCCTAACAACCTCACAGAAGACGTCGTCGAAAAATACTACCTTCAGCCGGAAATAGCAGCTTCCACAGCTCCCCCAGGCTTTATTAGCGGCGAAACGACCCACGCACGAAAGGAAGTAACACCAGCGACAAGTCCAACAAGCAGCACTCAAGCATACATCGGTCTTATAACAGGCGTTCTCGCGATGGTCGTCTTATTGCTAGCATGCGTTGTTTTCCTAATGATACGACGAGGACGCAAAAAGGTTGCTTTGTTACATAAACACACTGCGTTAGTCTCGAGCAGCACAAAGCCAGGGGTTACGATCAACATGAAAGACTTGAAGATGAATATGTCGACTCCGATAATTAATAATGGGTTATCGAGATCGAGATTGTCGGTCAAGAGTAAAACGAATACTCTAGGTACAATAGACTCGAAGAAAAGCAAGAAAAATAACGTTTATGGGAATGTCACAGGCGGGGAGGAATCTGATAGCGAAAATTCATCGGTTTATCACGAACCTTATAAACTGCTACCGAATTCTCAGCAAGAGTATGGGTGCTTGTTGAAAAAGGATGCGTTGTCGTCCAGCAAAAGCGGGGAATACACTGGTGAGTATAACATTTTTGTTGTATTAAATTAACACTTTATAGCCCTTCGAGCCGAATATCGAAATCACTTTGATAAATTGAGTGAATTTAGTTCTATATTTAACATAGTCATTTTATTAGGGCGTTATGTATCTCTGTAAAGCCAAAGTTTACAAACTCCAATTTACAAGCTAGATTCCATTTCTTTGAAATACGACCTTAATAACCTAACCACTTTTTCTAGTACTACTAACAGCCGTGTTGGTGGCTCTGTAGTCGATTTTAAACTGAAAGGCAATCTTACCGATGCTAAAAAACTGAAGACAACCGTTTGAAAAATGCTGAAAGGGAAAAAGATCATCGCAGGTGAAAGTAATCCGACATTCTAAAATTCATTCCGATTTTTTTTTATACTTATTCTGGCTATCCCATTTATTTACTTAGGACTCGTAAAATAAACAAAGCTTGATGTTATAGCAAAGAACAAGGAGAAATACAGTTGATCTATTCTTGTTATTGGCAGCTTTAGACGAAATCGTAGTACCAAGGTTATACCAAGGTCATACTAAGGTTATCCCCAAGTTAAACTAGAGCTAAACCGGCATTGCAATACTACTCTTTTTAAACAAAATAATAAACAAACAATGATTCTTGATCTATTTAGCAAAGCAAAGTGCATGGGCCTGTGTAGGAACTATAAGAAACAGAGCGCAAGGGATGGGGAAATCTGTTTGATTGTAGAATTATAAGCGAATGCCGACAGTAATGCTGCCCTGTTGTTGGGTAACGACCTTGAAAACTTTAGATTTCTCAATTATTTAAAACTGGATGGTATTATACTGCTTCTGGATTGAGCTGGGATGCTACGCTACGTTATCTAAGGTTAAAATAAAACCTAACCGACATTGAAATGCTACGCCTTTTTAAGAAAATGTTAAGAAACAAAATTGATTTTAGGTCTACGTAGCGAAAGGCAATAAGAGGCGGGTCGCGGAGTTTAAAATAAGAAACGTGAGACTTTAAACAGAGCGTAAAATACGAAAAACGAAAGGTGATATGCGGGGCCTTGAGCACGGAACCCAAAAACGTGACTCACACACGACGAAAGTCGATACTAAACATAAACACAAACGCCAAGCCTTAAGGCACAAGGCGCGGAACGCAGAGACTAAAATATGAGACGCGAGACTTTAAACGTAAAATACGAAAAACGAGGCTCACGAGTTGTCATGCTAAGTCTAAAGGCGGGGTCAGAGTTACAAAACGCGGAATTCGAAACGAGAAATATGAGACGCAAGACAATCCAGAGCAGCAAATAGAAAAAACGAGCTACGAATTGCGAAAAGGGAAGTCATGAAACACGAAACGCGAAACAAAATATACGAAGTAAGGCAGAATATCGGCAAGATAACACACAAAACAAAAACCACGAAATACAAACTACAAGAAAGAGTACAAAAAATGAGACTAGAGATACGTCAAATACCAGACGCAAAATGTAAAATACGAAATGCAAGACATTGAACGCAGAACACGACATACGAAAGACGAAACGCAAAAGACTAGCTACGAGGCACAAGACGCGAAGCGCGTAGCGTAAAATACGAGACGCGAGACTTAACAGAACGTAAAATATAAAGGGCGAAGTACTATATACGAGACGTAGAATGTAAAATACGAAAAACGATACACAAAATGCAAGACATCGAACACAATCTGAAATACGAAAGACTAGGTACGTGGCACAAAACGTAGAACGCGAAGCCTAAAATACGAAACGCGGGACTTTAAACAGAAAATATGAAGGGCGAAGTACGATATACGGGGCATGAGACACGCGAAATCTAAAGAGGAGGCCGCTGTTATAAAACAAATTACGAAAGACGGAATACGAAACGTAAAACACGAGACGTCAGACGTCAGAACATGAAAAAGAAAAGCGTAGAACAAATCGCGAAAACGGAAATCACGGAACACGAAACAAAAATACGAGACAAGACACAAAAAGCGCTAGACAACACACGAAACATAAACGGCGAAATACATAACACAAAACGCAACACAGAGTACAAAGGATGAGGCTAGAAATACATAAAGCATAGACAAAATACTGATCGCGAAAGGCAATACGAAACACGAAACACAAAATATTAAACATGCGGCATAAGACGTGAAACGCGGAGCTTAAATACAAGACATGAGACTTTAAACTGAGCGTAAAATATGAAATACGGAGCACGATATGCGAGACATTGGGCACAAAATCTACGAGACAAGACACAAATTCGAAATACAAAATTCGATACTAAACACAAACACATAAGTCGAAGAATACGGCAGAGAGCTCGGAACGCGGAGACTAAAATATGAGACGCGAGACTTTAAACAAAACGTAAAATACGAAGAACAAGCACGATATACGAAGTCTAAAGATGGGGTCAGAGTTACAAAACGCGGTATTCGACACGTGAAATACGAGACGCAAGACAATACAGAGCAGCAAATAGAAAACAGAGTACGAATCGCGAAAAGGCCAAAAATACTTGACACGAGACTTGAGACATGCAAAGTCTAAAGATGGGACTAGAGTTGTAAAACGCGAAACACTAAACGTAAAACACGAAACGCATGACAGTATCGAACATGAAATACAAGAACGAGATACGAATTGCGATAAAAGAAGCCTCGGAACACGAAACGCTAAACAAGGAATACGAGGCAAGACAGGCAATGCGCAAAACAAAACACAAAGGACGAGGCTAGAGATCCATCAAACGTCAGACCTGAGACTTTGAACACGCGGAGACTAAAATGCGAGACGCGAGACTTTTAACAGAATTTAAAATACGATGAGCAAAATACAAAATGCGAGACTTAAGGCATTAGACATCGTAGCTAAAAACAACATGGAATACGAAACACAAAATGCTGGTCGCAAAAAGCAATACGAGACACGAAACACTAAGTATTATGCATGCGGCATAAGACGCGAAACGCGGAGCTTAAAATACGAGACGTGAGACTTTAAACTGAGCGTAGAACACTAAAACGAAAGGTAATGTGCGGAGCCTTCGGCACGGAACCTAAAAAACGAGACTCAAACACGACGAAAGTCGATACTAAACACAAACACAAACGCCAAGCCATATGGCACAAGGCGCGGAACGCAAAGACTAAAATATAAGACGCGAGACTTTAAACAGAACGTAAAATACTAAGAACGAAGCACACGAGTCGTCATGTTTAGTCTAAGGGCGGGTCGGAGTTACAAAACGCGGAATTCGAAACGTGGAATTTGAGACGCAAGACAATAAAATATGAAATACGGAGCACAAGATGCAAGACATTGGGCACAAAATCTACGAGACAAGACACAAACTTGGAATACGAAATCCGATACTAAACACTAACACATAGCCGAAGAATACGGCACAGGGCGCGGAACGCGGAGACTAAATTATGAGACGCGGGCCTTTAAACAAAACGCAAAATACGAAGGTAGAAGTTCGATATACGAGGCGATTGACTTGTTAAGTCTAAGGGCGGGTCCAGTGTTACAAAACGCGGAATCCGAATCGTGAAACACGAAACGCAAACCAATACGGAACACTAAATAGAAAAAACGAAGTATGCATCGCGAGAAAGGAAGCCACAGAACACGAAACGCGAAACAAAAAATACTAAGGAAGACGATAAAATAAATAACACACAAACAAAAATCGCGAAATACAAACTACAAAACAGAATACAAAAAACGAGACTAGAGATACATCAAATACCGGGCGATAAAGCTAGAACGTAGAATGTCAAATACAAGAGACAACATGGAAAAGAAAATGTAAGATATTTAACACACAACATGAAATACAAAAGACGAAACTCTAAAAGATTAGGTACATGGCACAAGACGCGGAGCGCGGAGTCTAAAATACGAGACGTGAAACTTTAAACAGGACGTAAAATGTGAAGGGCTAGGTACGATATACGAGACGTAGAATGTAAAATATAAAAGACAATACGTGGAAAGCGAAACTTAAAATACGAAACACGAGACTTTAAACAGAGCGTAGAATATGAAGAGCGAAGTACGATATACGAGACGTGAGACATACGAAGTCTAAAGAGGAGGCCGCAGTTACAAAACGCGGAATACGAAACATAAAACACGAAAGTCCGAGGTTAATACAGAACAGGAAATACATAAAGAGTGGTACAAATCGCAAAAAGGAAAGCCACGGAACACAAAACAAACCATACGAGACAAGATACAAAAAGCGCTAAACAACACACGAAACAAACGACGAAATGCATCTCACAAAACCCAACACAGAGTAAAAAGTACGACACTAGAAATACATAAAACGCCAGACGAAAGACTGTAAATGAGGAACGACACAAAATACGGGATGAAACACGAAAGAGTAGTCATGAAGCACCAGACACGAGCGCGGAGACTAAAGTACTAGATATAAAACTTCAAACCAAATGTAAAGTATGAAGGAAGAAACACGATATACAAGACGTAGGACACGCAAAATTTATAGGCGAATACAAAGATACAAAACGCGGAAACACAAAACGTATAACGCGAGACGCGAGGCTTTAGAAGAACATCAAATACGAAAATCGTTGCGTGTATCGCAAAAAAGGTAGCCAGGATGCGCAAGACAAAGTACTAGACAAAACAAAATGTTTAAACGACACACGAAACATATTGCAATCGTAACTCAGTACAAAAGACGAGACTAGAGTCTCGAAACTTCGAATACAGAATATAAAATACGAAAGATAAACACGAAATACGAGACACTGTACAAGCAACATGAAACATGAAAGACGAAACACAAAAAACGAAGTATGAGGCACAAGACGCGGAACGCAAAGCCTAAAATACTTAACGCGAGACGTGAGACATGCGAAGTCTAAAGATGAGACTAGGGTTACTAAACGTAAAATACGAGACGCATTACATTAAATCCGAATATGAAACGCGAAATACAATATAAGAGGCGTGAGACATATGTATTTTAAAGAAGATGCCGCAGCTACAAAACCCAGAATATGAAACGTACATCACCAGACGTCAGACATCAATGCAGAACACGAAATACAAAAAGCGTGGTAGCAATCACGAAAACGAAAGCCACGAAACACGAAAATACAAGACAAGACACAAAAGGCACTAAACACGACGAAACATAAACGACGAAGTGCATAACACAAGACGCAAAAAAAACACCAGATGAGAGACTGTAAATGACGAAAGACATGAATTGCGAAACACGAAACACGAAACACGAAACACGAAACACGAAACACGAAACACGAAACACGAAACACGAAACACGAAACACGAAACACGAAACACGAAACACGAAACACGAAACACGAAACACGAAACACGAAACACGAAACACGAAACACGAAACACGAAACACGAAACACGAAACACGGAACACGAAACACGAAACACGAAACACGAAACACGAAACACGAAACACGAAACACGAAACACGAAACACGAAACACGAAACACGAAAAACGAAACACGACACACGAAACAAGAAACTTGAAAACGTAATCATGAAGCACCAAACACGAACGCCGAGACTAAAGTACGAGATACGAAACTTCAAACCAAATGTAAAGAATAAATAAAGGCGCACGATATACAAAACGTATGACACGAAACGCGAGGCACTAATGCAAAGCATCAAATACGAAAAACGTTACGTGTATCGCGAAAAAAGTAGTCCCAAAGCACAAGACAAAAAGTACGAGACAAAACAAAGTGCGCAAACGACAAACGAAACAATACAATTACAACAGAGTACAAAAGACGAGACTAGAGTCGCGGGACTTCAAATACAGAATATAAAATCCAAAAGATAAAAAGGAAATACGAGACGCTGAACAATCAACATGAAACATGAAAAGTGGAACACAAAAAAACGAGGTATGAGGCACAACTCGCGGAACGCAAAGCCTAAAATACTTGACGCAAAACGTGAGACATGCGAAGTCTAGAGATGAGACTAGAAATACTAAACGTAAAACACGAGACACATGACATTAATATTGAACATAAAAATACAAGAACGAGATATGAATCGCAGTAAGAAAGCCCTTAGAACACGAAACGCTAAATAAAGAATACGAGGCAAAACACGCAATGCGCAAAACAAAACACAGAACATATAACACAAAGGACGAGGCTAGAGATACATCAAATGTCAGACATGAGACTTTGAACACAGTATCTAAAATACGAAATACAAATACCAAATACGAGACATTTAAAACAGAAACTCAATTACAGAAAACAAAAGACTATGCGTAAGATTTAAAACGCGGAGCCTAAAATACGTGACTCGAGACTTTTAACTACGATGACCAAAGTACAATATGCCAGACGCAAGACATTAGACATCGTACCTAAGAAACAACATGGAATACGAAACACAAAATAGTGATCGCGAAAGGCGATACAAAATACAAAACACAAAATATTAAGCAAACGGCGTAAGACGCTTAAAATACGAGACGTGAGACTTTAAATTGAGCGTAAAATATGAAATGCGAAGCACGATATGCGAGGCATTGGGCACAAAATCTAAGGACAAGACACAAACACGGAATACGAAATTCGATACTAAAAACAAACACATTAGGCGAAGAATACGGCACAGGGCGCGGAACGCGGAGACTAAAATATAAGACGCGGGCCTTTAAACAAAACGTAAAATACGAAGGTAGAAATGCGATATACGAGGCGTTAGACTTGTTAAGTCTAAGGGTGAGTACAGAGTTACAAAACGCGGAATCCGAATCGTGAAACACGAGAAGCAAGCCAATACGGGACACTAAATAGAAACGCGAAGTACGCATCGCAAAAAAGGAAACTACGGAACACGAAACGCAAAACAAAAAAATACTAGGTAAGACGATAAAATGCGGAAAATAACACAAAACAAAAATCGCAAAATACTAACCACAAAACAGAATACAAAAGACGAGACTAGAGATACATCAAATACTAAGCGCTAGAGCTAGAACGTAGAATGTAAAATACAAGAGACGACACGGGAAATGTAAAACATTTAACACAGAACATGAAATACGAAAGACAAAGCTATAAAAGACTAGGTACATGGCACAAGACGCGAAGCGCGTAGTCTAAAATACGAGACGTGAGACTTTAATAAGAACGTAAAATGTGAAGGGCGAGGTACGATACATGACGTAAAAATAAAGTACGAAAGACATTACACAGAATGCAAGACATTGAACACAATCTGAAATACGAAATAAGAAACTCCAAAAGTCTAGCTACGTGGCAAAAGACGCGGAGTCTAAAATACGAGACGTGAGACTTTAAACAGAACGTAATATATGTAGGGCAAAATACGATATACGAGACGTAGAATGTAAAATACGAAAGATAGTACACCAAATGCAAGACATTGAGAACAATCTGAAATACGAAGGACGAAACTCTAAAAGACTAGGTACGTGCCACAAGATGCGGAACGCGGAGCTTAAGATATGAGATGCGAAACTTTAAACGGTCTTCGGTCTTTGGTCTTCGGTCTTCAGTTTTCGGTCTTCGGTCGTCGGTCTTCGGTCTTCGGCCTTCGGTCTTCGGTCTTCGGTCTTCGGTCTTCGGTCTTCGGTCTTCGGTTTTCGGTCCTTGGTCTTCGGTCATCAGTCTTCGGTCTTCGGTCTTCGGTTTTCGGTTTTCGGTTTTCGGTTTTCGGACTTTGGTCCTCGGTCTTCGCTCTTCGGTCTTTGGTCTTCGGTTTCCGGTCTTCGGTCTCCGGTCTTCGGTCTTCGGTCTTCGGTCTTCGGTTTTCGGTCTTCGGTCTTCGGTCTTCGATCTTCGGTCTTCGGTCTTCGGTCTTCGGTCGTCGGTCTTCGGTCTTCAGTCATCGGCCCTCGGTTTTCGGTCCTCGGTCTTCGAACTCCGGTCTTCGATTTCCGGTCTTCGGTCTTCGGTCTTCGGCCTTCGGTCTTCGGTTTTTGGTCTTTGATCTTCGGTTTTCGGTCTTCGGTCTTCGGTTTTCGGTTTTCGGTCTTCGGTCTTTGGTTATCAGTCTTCAGTTTTCGGTTTTCGGTCTTCGGTCTTCGGTTTCTGATCTTTGGCCTTCGGTCTTCGGTTATCAGTCTTCGGTTTTCGGTTTTCAGTCTTCCGTTTTCGGTCTTCGGTTTTCGGTCTTTGGTTATCAGTCTTCGGTTTTCGGTTTTCGGTTTTCGGTTTTCGGTCTTCCGTTTTCGGTCTTCGGTTTTCGGTCTTCGGCCTTCAGTCATTGGTCTTCGGTTTTCGGTCTTTGGTTTTCGGTTTTCGGTCTCCGGTCTTCGGCTTTTGATCTTCGGTCTTCGGTCTTCGGTCTTCGGTCTTCGGGGGTCGGTCTTCGGTCTTCGGTCTTCGGTCTTCGGTCTTCGGTCTTCGGTCTTCGATCTTCGGTCTTCGGTCTTCGGTCTTCGGTCTTCGGTCTTCGGTCTTCGGTCTTCGGTCTTCGGTCTTCGGTCTTCGGTCTTCGGTCTTCGGTCTTCGGTCTTCGGTCTTCGGTCTTCGGTCTTCGGTCTTCGGTCTTCGGTCTTCGGTCTTCGGTCTTCGGTCTTCGGTCTTCGGTCTTCGGTCTTCGGTCTTCGGTCTTCGGTCTTCGGTCTTCGGTCTTCGGTCTTCGGTCTTCGGTCTTCGGTCTTCGGTCTTCGGTCTTCGGTCTTCGGTCTTCGGTCTTCGGTCTTCGGTCTTCGGTCTTCGGTCTTCGGTCTTCGGTCTTCGGTCTTCGGTCTTCGGTCTTCGGTTTTTGGTCTTCGGTCTTCGGTCTTCGGTGTGGAGACGTAGACGTTAACAGGCTATGGGTAAAGCGCTGCTTGTCGAAGTACTGGCTAAATGTGATGGTGGATAGTGGCGACGATGTGAAGCAACGCACCATTCGATGAGGCGCCAGCGTCGTGATGCAGCATGCCCTCGTGGAGGCGTCGGCATCAGGAGGCTGTGGGTTAAGCACTGCTAAGCACAGGTTACCATATGCAGATGTCGGCGTCGTGATGCAGAGCAATACTCGTCAAGGCGTCGGCGTAAGCGTGCTATAAGACAGCGCCACAAGTGCTGGAAAAGGTGGAAAGCTATGGGTCAGCAGGGTAAGCTCCAAGTGAATGCTTCTTGCTGAATTCGTATGTTATCCTATATCAAAGTACACGTACTGAACATTGAACAAGGGCCTAGAAAATCGAAATCGTGATCTCCAACTCATTTTTTGTGCTACCCTTAAACTAGCGAATCTATTGGATGCCCATTCCACTAACCTTTTTTCAACATACCCTGCATAGGGAAAGAAAGCATATAAATACGATTGCAAATCCAGCTGAATTCAATACAGTTAGTGCTCTTCATAGCCTAATAACTCAACTAACAGTGCTCACCATAGCCTGTCAACCACTTCAGCAAGAAGTGCTCCCCATTGTCTGTTTAATTTCGACCAGTTACGCTACCCGGCGTAGCCGCCTTCTTTGGTACTAAGACGCAGCAGGTCTACCGTCCAAAAATAGACATCAACCGGGACATAGGGCTGTTAATGGACCTCCTCCTGCCGACATTGATGAACCCAATTCAGTGTCACATGCCCACAACAGTATGGGAAACGGTCTCCCGCCTCACGAAAATCAGAGAAATCGTAAAGAAGGCGACATCAAGGACGACCAACCCCACACCAGCTGCCAGACGTCCATCCACGGCAGAACTACCAGGTGCCGCTTCTGCCCACAAAGACATTGGCACCGAGATTGTCTAACCAGAAACAATACCCCGGTCCAGCTGCACCAGCACACCGCCAGACCAGGCGAAACGAACGCGCGACTAAACATTACTCACGATGACCCACTACTAAGGATCCCTGTCACCCTAAACAGAACGGCCTGCAACGCACTACTAGACACAGGTGAAACTTAATGTATGATCAAGGAAGACCGATTACTCATTGGCTCACGGGTAGAACCCTATCATACCTCCGCCCATCTAACTGAAACAGAGGCAAAGGTGACTATCAAGGGCAAGTTTCGCACGCCATTCCCCCTTGGAAACGTAACGAACCATAAAACCTTCTTAGTAGTAGCTAACTTGGCAAAGGACATCGTTTTGGGGCAAACTTGGCTTTAACGCCAGAAGCTAGTAATGAATTACGAGCGAGGATCCAAACATTTTAGAGCACACAACCGCTAGACACTTTACTGCAACCGAAGGACGACACCCGTCTCCACTAGTAGACCGCTCAAACAAACCGCAACTTACCAGCTCCCAGAAGAGCTCCTACCCAGATTCAACAACCTCCTGGCAGAGTTTCAATCAGTCGTCAACGGACCAACACAACCAACCGCCACTGCCAGCACCAGTCATACGATACAGACCGACCCACACATACTTTTCCGATTGCTCTCTCCAAAAGAATCTCATGATCGCCGCTGAATCATTGAGCCTAGCACCTCAGCCTACAACTCTTTTATAGTAATTGTGGAGAAGAAAATGGGAGGAGATGGAGTGGCAAAGTCTATAGGAGAGAGAAGGTAGGTAGTTGGAACTACGAATTAATACCAAAGGTAGAGAGGAAGGGACGCCATACATATTCTGCGTCGACTACCAGCGACTCAACTCTATCACCAAGGATGAGAGCTCTAACCTGCCGATAATCCATAAAACACTACAGCACCTCGGCATCTGTATTCACCAGCCTTGATCCCAAATCAAGCTACTAGTAGATACTGATCAACCGCGAGTCCAGACCCTCATAGCATTCACGACGCTCGATAGAGTTAGCTATTAGTTCTGCGTCATGCCTTTTGGTCTGAAAAATGCCCCAACCAGTTTTTAGAGGTACTAGTAGGCTATCTCCACAAATTTGTGCTCGTATACCTGGACGACTTGATAATTTATTCCAACACCTGGGAGGAGCATCTATACCACATTCGACTCGTTCTGGAGAGGCTCAGCAACACGGGCTCCACCTAGCACTAGAAAAATGCAGCTTTGGGGGTACAAAACTTTGAATACGCGGGCCACGTCATTACCGCACAAGGAAATTAACCCGTACCAAAGCTAAGGTCCTTCCTCGGCTTCACCAATTGGCTCTGGGATTATATCCCGCGGTGTGCAGATCTCCAGTGACCACTAACTAACTTACTTGTACAACAAGCTGTCAACAGGCAAAAATGTTTATACGGTCTCCCATGACCAAAATCGAAAAATTTGTCATACGGCTGCTAGTGGATGTAGTGTCCGGGCATTGCATACTAAGTGAGCATCTGCACAGGATAGGTCTGTCAGACGACCCCACTTGTCGCGGCTGTCAACAGGAGGATGAGACGGCGGAGTACATTCACTGCACCTGCTCGGCACTCGCCTGACTGGGAGATTTCTGGACTGAGAAGGCCGGAATTCGAGACACCTCCTGGTCCGACATTTTCAAATTCACCTGCAAGATCAGGTGGTATTGAAGGACCAACTTAGGGCAAGGAAGGCAGCACAATGGGTCCACTAGGAGGCCTAAGTGCGTGTGGCATGTGTCACTCTTCCCAAATAAAACGATGTCTTTGCGCTAAGCCCTTTTGGATCGTCTCCTAAGACATCCATCCTGTATCATACCCACTTGCACCAGCAACTCCGCCCACTTTTGCTCGCTTTTATTGATCGATACGATAAGTTAATAGTAAACGCCTTTGGCTATTAAAGCAACGTTCCACGCGTAGCTTTTTTTTTAATTAAAATGTAAGACGTCTTTACTGACAAACCGAGGTTGTGCAAGCACCCCACTTTTCCGCCCCCGCCAAATTTCCCACGGGGGTTGTTGATACTAAGGAACCCTATTCGCGAACCTCGGAGCATGTTCACAAGAGATTCTTTTAAGCAACATTTTTATGATGGCTTTGCATACTCGTAACAGATGCACCTACGTCAACGCAACAGCTTTCTCCAAACACAATCTTCCTTATTGATCCTACTCACAATCAACCCATTCTTATTTATCCCGACTCTCGCGTCAGTCGTCAAGGTTATTACAGAAATCTGGATAGAACAAGCAAAGCAACGACGCAAACAAACTTTGTTGTGTATATTCACTTTCGGTATCTGGCTGCGTCTAAGCAAACCAAGGCATTAATTAAATTTATGTGACAAGTAATAAACGTAAACAATGCTTGACGTCTGCACAAGAACTGGCAAATGGTTTTAATTGTAAGGATTATGAACTGTCAGCGATTCTGTTAGATGGAAATTTGCAGGATTCGGGAATATGTAGATTTTCAGTTGATGACACTAGAAAGTGAAAATAGCTTTGTGTCTTATTAGTAAAGGCTTTTGGAAGGTTTGCAGTTAACTTAAAGCTAGATGAGGCTGTGGAATACTGTCACAAGCTGCAAGAATTACACGAAGAAATGGATCTGGTTGTCGGTGGAATCAAAGACTTTATATATAGAGACAAGCTTCGGTACATTTTGCAATTTGAAAACCTAGACGGTCTCTATGTATCAAACTAATGGCTAGAAAAGGAGATAGGGGACTTGGGTGACGATTTAAATTTTAAGCTGCGAATAAATCTAGATAAAATTAAAACCACTCCAAACAAACATAAAGAAAGGACTGTCTTCTGTGTATAACTTTGTATTAAAATTAAGTTTAAATGGCTCCATGCTTGGCATTAAATATTTTTAATTTTTGTTATGTATAATACCAGCATAAAAATTTTATAATAGTATTACATTGTTATTTATTTATAAAAGGCTATGACATCACTACGACCATGGAAAAGTAGCCAAACCTAGGTAGCCGAGAGCATAGCGTTGTGGTGATTTTACCTATATGATGGTCGAGTGGATACCGCTTAAGGCTACAGATCGGACGATCCCGGGTTCGATACCGGCGCGGGGCTCAGACTTTTTTCCCCCAACCAGATATCTGTGGCGTTATTAATAAAATCCATTATATAACAATCAATTATTGATTATTGATTAATATCGATAATTATCCCAAAATATTTTTGGCAGAGGGTGGGTCCGCGTGGACCATGCCCCACTCAGGAATTTTCCCACGGTACCCCAAAATTTTCACAAGTATACCCCAACCGGAAGTCGCCTACCCCACCCCCAAAATTTGGGAGTATGGCCCACTCTTACTCCAAAAATTACTAGTACCCTCAACAAAATTTAGTGTATAGCCCACCCCACCCCCAATATTTGGAAGTATGGCCCTCGGAAGCGGCAAACCCAAAAGGCCCCGCCCCTCAAAGAAATGTGCCCACGGGAAAATAGCCCACCCTAACCCCAAAAAATTACTAGGACCCCCAAAAAGAATTGGTGTATGGCCCGCCTCCAAAAAAAATTGGGGTATACCCCACTCAAAAAGTTTGGGAAATGGTCCACCCTAACCCTAAAAGTTACAATGACTTCCAAAAAATTTGGTGTATAGCCCACCTCCAGAAAAAATTGGGGTATACCCCACTACCAAAATTTGGGAGTATGGCCCACCCTAACTTCAAAAATTACTACAACCCCAAAAAATTTGGTTTATAGCCCACCCCACCCCCAAAATTTAAGAGTATGGCCCACCCGGCAGCGGCAAACATCAAAGGGCCACGCTCCCCAAGAGAATGTTCCCACGGTATCGGAAGCGGCAAACATCAAAGGGCCACACTCCTCAAAGGAATGTTCCGACGGTATCGAAACTTTTCCCAGGCCAATGGGTCCTAAAACCTACTAACAGAGAAAAAAAAGAAGTAAATAGATAAAACCAAAAAGAAATTAGATATAAACAATAAACGTTCATAATCGGCCTGATGGGCCTAAGAGCAAACCTAACTACTTACGTTAACACACATGGGCACGCACACACAGCACACACGCAATTCCTTTCATAAAGTGCTACACTGTATATTTTTCCTAGTAAGTGTGCTGTCCAAAAATGCAACGTAGCAGGTTCGCAGTTAACTTAGAGCTAGATGAGGCTGCGGAATTCTGTTGTTGTTGTTGTTGTAACGTCTTTATTTATTTACACAAGCGAGATCAGGACCATACTGCCCTTTTTACATCTAACTTGCCAATGTAGATATATAACACAAAAACAACAGAGAAAAAAAGAGATAAATAGATAAAAACTAAAAAAAATTAGGTATAAACAATAAACATTCTTAATCGGTCTGATCGGCCTAAGAGCAAACCTTTTTTTTTCTTCCCTGGGATAAGAGAAGCTGTTAAAACCTACCTCCCGGCTGGTTAAAAGGCGTCACCTGCCGAGACAGTGTGGGACTCGCCTAGATAGCAGGGATATCTACTAAACTCCTTTCCCCTTCCCTCTTGTGACAAAACACCCTGGTTATTACTTCAGGGTGTTTGAGGGGCGTAGATCTTAGTACGTATATCCCCATGGTCTGGTTTTACAGATTCCCTTCTGCAGCTCTCTCCCTCTAGTTTCTCTTTGATAGATATTACGTATGCAACGTATTTATCTATCTCCACCCAATTCTTCAGTGATTCAAGCATGCATTTCATCATGTTTCCCATCGTTAGCTTCTCTCCCACTTAGAACTCGACCATTTTCCTCCTTCTATGCCATCTATTACATTCAAATAGAGTGTGCTCCACGTCATCTTTTTCGGCACATACGATGCATAGATCGTCTCTTTTTTTCCAAATTGTTCCAGGTAGGTTACAAAGCAACCATGGCCACTCAGGACTTGGGTAAGGTAGTAACCAATCTCCTCGTGTTTCCTAGTGAACCATGGTTGTATCTCCGGTATCACCCTTTTTGTCCATCTGCCTCGTTCAGCCATGTCCTTCTCTCACTTTTGTTTTGTTTAAATTTTACGCATAGATCAATCGGTATGATCGCAGCAATTACCAAGATCGCCTTGGCAGACACCGTTTTATACGCGCTGGCTATTTTTAAAGCCATGCGCCTCTGGACTTTCAGTATGATACTATTTCTGTTGTAGATTTGCATACTATCCGCCCAGATTGGAGCTCCGTATAGTAATACGGAGTCCGTAACCGCTACCAGGACTCGTCTCTTGCTAGCTTTCGGGCCCCCTATGTTTGATAGCAAGCGACTAATTCCATTTGCGGCAGTTTCTGCTTTTTTGGCCTGGTTTTCGAGATGGGTCTTATAAGAAAGCCCTTTATCCAAAGTGACTCGCAGGTACCTAACGGAGTCTCGGAGTTTAATTTCCACTTCCCCAACTTCTATTTGGAAAGATTTGACCTTTCTTTCCCAGACATCAGTATAGCCTCAGTTTTGGTTGTGCTAGGCATAGCCCACTCTCTGTCAATCCACCTCTCCACCATTTCTGTGGCTTGATTTGTTATTCCTGCCAGTTCTGCTTCATCATTCGCTGCAGTCACTAGTGCTAAGTCATCAGCGAAAGCAATTAGTTTGGTATTTCCTGGCAGGTCTAGCCACAGAACGCCGTCGTACATTATATTCCAAAGAATGGGCCCCAGCACCGACCCCTGTGGCACGCCAGCTGTGACGGACATCATATAAATAGCCCCCTAGCTCTTGGTGAAAATCATCGATCTGTCGTTCAGGTAGCTACAAATTACTCTCGTTAAATATGGGGATATGCCGAGGCGCGTTCATAATACGTCCCCATCTTGCTGAATTAAAAGCGTTCTTGACGTCTAACGCCACATTAGGCACAACTGCCGAGTGCGCCAGGTACCCCTCATGGCATGTTTAGCGTACTCCACTACCTCTTCGAGTGCGTCCAGAGTTGAACAACCCTCTCTGAAGCCGAACTGCATACCGGAAATCCCTCCTTTATCGTCAACTTCCTTTTTTAGTCGGTAGTTGATCAAATGTTCCGCCAGTTTTGCCGCGATATCTATTAGGCATATGGGTCTATAGAAAGAAGGGCCCCCCTGCGGTTTCCCAGGTTTCTTTTTGAGCACCACTTTTGCATATTTGGCTTTCTGTGGGAGGTTACCATCTACCAATATCTTGTTAATTGCGTCTAGAGCGATTTCTGGTACGGTTTCGCCGGTGTGCCGTCCTTACCAGATGATTTCCTTGGTTTAAGTTTCTTTGCTGCTCTACATAACTTTTCTTTTGTGAATAGGGGAATATCGTCAATCTCCAATTCCGTTAACTCTCTACCATTTCCTTTCTCCCCTCCGCACCGTGGGAATAGCACTTCCAAAATATTTCTCGCCTCGTCCCAGGGAGTATCTCGTTCGCTAATCTTTTAAGCTTCTGGGTTACAATTTTGTAGCCAAGGTCCCATACATTGTTACTGACCTCGCTACAAAGTTCTCTCCGACATCTTTTTTGACTTGTCTTAATAGCCTCTTTTAGCTCTTTTTTTTGTATTTGAAGGAACGTGGTCCTACACACAGTCATCGGGAGATCTTTTCCTTTTTCTTTGATACAGCCTTCTGGCGGCATTGACTTCAGATCTTAGCTTGGAGATTTCAGCAGTCCACCAGGGTAGAATCTTTTCTTGGGCATTATTCTATCACATACCCTTTTCAGCATATCGATAAGTTGGTCGTAATCCATATACATATTGTGTGGTTCCTTCTTCAACTCAGCTTTAAATGTCTCCTTGCTGAATTTCCCCAGACACCATCCTTGCGTTGGGATCACTTCCTGTCGTTTCTTGTGCCTTATCTAATATGCGATGTATCGGTGGTCGCTCATCGTATCGTAGTCGACGACTCGCTAAAGTCGGATGGCGGCTGCCAGTGGTGTCGAGGCCATTGTCAGATCTAAAAAAGATTCGGAGCCTCCCCTAACAAAGGTAGGTGCACTACCTCTGTTCATCAGTATAAGGTCCAGCATGATCTCCACGTTTATCTGTCTGGGCAGAACCCCACACGCTTGACTTTGCATTAAAGTCGCCCGTTACTATGATTTGACCCTTCTTACGTTTGACTTTCTCCCCAAGTGCATCCAAAAACTCAACATACTCATCTGCCGTTTTATTATGCGAGCAATAGCAGCTAAAGACGTTGCCATTTGGGAATTCAAAACGCACTTAAACATATTCATCCTCTTTACCCATCTCGCTTATATCAAGCATTCTGTTTTTAATCGTGATGGCTGCTAGTTCCTCATTGTCTTTTAACCAGGTCTTGCTTATTCCTTTATTGGGTTTACTAGATATTATAATATCGGTATCGAGTTCTTTCAGGATGGCCTCCCTTTAATAGCCGCAAAGACTTCCTCTGGTTCCGTTGCGATTTCCATGCCTCTAATATGGATAGTCTCCGTAAGCTAGCTTAGGCCGGCTCTTCTGGCTTGAATATTACTATCCGAGTTTACGATAGTACTTTGTATTTTGCTAATTGCTTCCTTGTTCTTTTCCACCGCAATCAACAATTTCCCTTCCCTTGTTTTTGATATTCGCTGCATTGCAGCAGTCGCAGGCTCGTTCTTGAGGTTTGATTTTATATCTTTAAGCACTGTTTTAAAATCTGCTCCGTTTTTTTCGACCACTGGGGCTTAGGTATCCCTCTCCCTTGTTGCTGCCGGTCTAGATGTTGACCGTTTGCGCAAAGTGGTGTATATTGGCACGGAAGCTTTACTTTATTCAACCAATTTGCGAAAGGAGTCCATACTCATGCCTTCAATATGGTGCATAGCCACCCAGTTGTCTTCTTTAGTTTCTTCGCGTATACGAAGCATGGTTTCTAATATACCAGCCTTCGTTCCATCGTATATGGCTTTTACAATTTTCTTTTGTGACAATTCTTTGCCTTTCACTTTGGTGATACTCTCCATCACCTCTATATCGCCAGTGCATCGTGCCAGGTTTGGGTATCTGGCCCTAAAAATGATTTGGATACTCTTAGTCATAGCTTGGTCTGTAGGCTCAATCAGTACAACTTTAGTTACATCGTCCCTAGAATCCAAGGGGTTGCCAATTATGACATCCGTGGTGGTGTACAATCCAGGGGCCCAGTCCATATATCCAATATTTTTCTATTTCTTGTGTAACTATTAGGGGCAGCTCTTTGACTAGTAATTCCTCCTTGTAGTTCCACGGGTTAGTTTGTGTGGATACTTCTTTCCCTACTTGTGTCATAGTTGCATTTTGTTCTGTGTAAGTCCCATCCTTTAAGTTTTTTCCAAGGTGTACCACTAGTGAATGGACGTCATGTGACCACATTTTAATATCATCCTTGACGTCTACTTCTTTTGTTAGCTTGGTCAGCTCTTTCGTCTTGGCCAGGATCTTTTGAATTGCCTCAGCTTGTTCCACATGTATCTTAGTAGGGCTTCTTTTCGTTTTCTCTTCGCCTTCGATCGCGTGTCTTCCTCATCCAGCATCAATTGGAATATCAGACACTGATGTAGGTCCTCGTCCTTACAATAATTTTTCTCTATGGAAACCTGTTTTAACATCCCCTTGCTTCGTTCTATAGATGTCTCGGTCATAGTATTTGGTGTAAAGAAAACCACCAAATATCTCGTCCGTTTGCCTGTTTATGTCTCTGTCTACTTTAGATGGTGGTGTTCTGCTCAGCGATGATCTCCTAATTGTGGAATCATCCGTACTTTCCCAATCGTAGGTGCTATGTGTCTTTTCTTCTGTATTATCTTTGGGGACTGTCTTGCCACCCGTTGGTTCTATTTTCCTACCATATAGGGATGCTAACGATTACTTTTCTGGTACATATCCCGGTAACTTAAAATCTCCCGTTGCCTAAGGGACTCCTCGGAGAGTGCTAGCAGCTCCCTTATTGTCTTTTGTCTGTGTCGTGCCACGCTCCGGTTTTGCCAAACTGGTCTTAGTCTTACCCATAGTCTTACTCGTAGTCTTATCCGTAGTCGAAAATTTTTGTTCAAGATTCTTCATCACAGTCTAATCCCTGCCTTGGTGGGGTTTGCCGAGCCGGGTAACCCGCAAACCAGACGGTCGCTGGCGAGAATTCTCGCCAGGTTCGGCTATGTCCCGTATAGAGGGGGGAAAAACATCCTCCTGGGACTCAGGGTCTTACTCCCATGCCGGTAGCATGGTTTCAGGACTCCCAAGCCTCCGGCAAGGTGGGTACACCACCAAGTGCCTGCCAAAGCAGACGGTCACACGGACGCTTGGGGCCTACATCGGGGCACTTTTACTTTGTGCCTTCCAGCATTACACGCCGTGACGCCAGCGGGTCCACTTATCCTAGGAGTAAAACTAACTGCTTACGTTAACACACACGTACGCACGCACACCCTGCATACACGCAGTTGCTTTCACAAAAGACAGCACTGTATATATTATCCAATAAGTGTGCTGTCCAAAAATGCAACGTAGCAGGTTTGCAGTTAACTTAAAGCTAGATGAGGCTGCGGAATGCTGTTGTTGTTGTTGTAACGTCCTTATTTATTTACACAAGCGAGATTAGGGCCATATGTCACTTTTTTACATTTAACTTGCCAATGTAGATATATAACATAAAAACAACAGAAGTAGGTATTAGGACCCATTGGACTGGGAAAATTCTCGATATCGTGGGAACATTTCTTTGAGGGGTGTGGCTCTTTGATGTTTGCCGCTTTCGGGTAGACCATACTCCCAAACTTTGAGGGTGAAGTGGGCTATACACCAAATTTTTTTGGGGGTCCTAGTAATTTTTGGGGTTAGGGTGGGCCATACTCCCAAGTTTTGGAGGTGGGGTATACCCCTTTTTTTTGGAGTTGGGCTATACGCCAAATTTTTTGGGGGTCATAGTAACTTTTGGGGTTAGGGTGGGCTATTTTCCAAACTTTTTGAATGGGGTATACCCTCTCCTTTAACACACGTGAGCATGATTTAAAAACTTTGTAGCTCCCAGGTTTGCGAATTGGGTTCCTTAGTATTAACAAGCCCCGTAGGAAATTTGGCGGTGGGGCGGAAAGGTGGGATGTTTGCACGTCCTCGGCTTGTTGCAGTAAAGACGTCTTACGTTTAAATTAAAAAAATTAGCTACGTGTGGGACGTTGCATAGCCAAGAATCGTTTACTATTCAACTTATTGTATCGGTCAATAGAAGTGGGCAAAAGTGGGAGGAGTTGCTACTGGAAGTGGGTATGATACAGGAGGATATAGGAGACGATCCAAAAGGGCTTAGATCAAACCCAGTGGCCTCATCTAGCTACAATATTAGAACCTCTCCGTTAGCCAGAAGTTCGCCGCCAAAGAAGGAAAATAGCGGTTAAACTGATTGGTCCAAGACATACCAGTTTGTGCGACGCACTCCTGACGAAAGGGACATCACAACCCGTTTCAAAATGTAAGAATTACTAGACCTACAGCGTCGGAGATCGGCAATTAATCGGTTGTTCAGAAGGGTTGATAGCGATCAAAATACGCAAAGTCATTCAACCTTTGTATTACGAGGCATAGCGTACACGTCCTCCATGAAGGGTATAGTCCGATCCAGACAGCGTTGTACTTCACTCAAATGCCGGCATAGTACCATTGAGGTCAGCAGAGCGTCCCATTTCAAATTAAGAGCAGTTAAATTCATCTAGGTACAATATCAGGTACAATACAGGAGCGTTTTAAACCGATCTAGATCAGCAGAATATTCTAGCTCAGTCCTGGGCCGATATAGTACCATCCAGGTCAGTATAGCATCTCAGTTCAATGTAGGAGCGGTATAGTATTACCTAGGTATCTGCGATCTAGTTAAATTCAGGAGCGATGTAATTCGATCCAGGTCAGCGTAGCGTCTCAACCCAATTCAAGAACGGTCGTACCGTTCTAGCTTAACCTAGGAGCCGTATAGATTTACCCAGGTCATAGTATCCTAATTCAATTTAGGAGCGCTGTAGTATGATCAATGTCAGCATATCGTCCCAACGCAATTCAAAAGCGATTTGGTATCATCCAGGTCAACACAGCATCCCAGCTTAATCCAAAAGCGGTATAGTACCAATCCGGGCCTTACTTCAATACCGGAGCGTTATATATCGATCCAAGCCAGCAGAATGTTCTAGCACAGTCCTGGGCCAGTATATTACCATGCGGGTCAGTATAGCGTCCCAATTCACTGTAGGAGCGGTATAATATTACCCAAGTATCAGCGATCTAGTTAAATTCAGGAGCGGTGTAATCCGATCTAGGTCAGCATAGCATCTCAACCCATTCAAGAGCGGTATATTACCATCCAGGTCGGCATAGCATCCTAGCTCAACCTAGAAGCGGTATATAATCATCGAGGTCGCATTGTCCTAGTCCAATTCAGAAGGAGTATAATTCGATTCAGGTCAACATAGCGTACCGATCCTATCCCATAGCGGTGTCATCCAGGTCGGCATAACGCAACCTAGGAGCGGTATAGAATCACCCACATGTCCACCTAGGAGCGGTATAATACATTCCAGGTCAGCATAACATCCCACTCCAATTCAAAAGCGACATAGTATCGTCCAAGTCGGCATATCATTCCAGCGTAGTCCAAAAGTGGTATAGTGCCATCCAGATCCATTTCTTGTCTTGCCTCGTATTTTTTGTTTTGCGTTTTACGTTCCGTGGCTTCTCTTTTCGCGATGTGTACTTCGTTTTTTCTATTTAGTGTTTTCTTGTTTTGCGTCTCGTGTTTTACGATTCGGATTCCGCGTTTTGTAACTTTGAACTCGCCTTTAGACTTAACAAGTCTAACGCCTCTTATATTCTACCTTCGTATTTTGCGTTCTGTTTAAAGGCCCACGTCTCATACTTTAGTCCCCGCGTTCCGCACCTGTGCCGTATTCTTTGACTTATGTGTTTGTGTTTAGTATCAAATTTCGTATTCCGTGTTTGTGTCTTGTCCTTAGATTTTGTGCCCAATGCCTCGCATATCGTGCTTCGCATTTCATATTTTACGCTCAGTTTAATGTCTCACGTCTCGTATTTTAAGCGTCTTACGCCGTTTGCCTAATATTTTGTGTTTTGTGTTTTGTATCGCCTTTCGCGATCACTATTTTGTGTTTCGTATTCCATGTTGTTTTTAGGTACGATGTCTAATGTCTTGCGTCTCGCATATTGTGCTTTGGCCATCGTAGTTAAAAATCTCGTGTCTCGTATTTTAGGCTCTGCGTTTTGGATCTTATGCATAGTTTTGTTTTCTGTATTTCAGTTTCGGTTTTCAATATCTCGTATTTGGTGTTCGTCTTTCGTATTTTAGATACTGTGTTCAAACTCTCAGGTCTGACATTTGATGTATCTCTAGTCTCGTCTTTTGTGGTATATGTTTTGTGTTTTGTTTTGCGCGTTGCGTGTTTTGCCTCGTATTCTTTGTCTAGCGTTTCCTGTTTTGAGTATTTTTTATTGCGATTCGTATCTCGTTCTTGTATTTTTATGTTCTGTATTATTGTCATGCGTCTCGTGTTTAGTGACTCTGGTCTCATCTTTAGACTTCGCATTTCTCACGTCTCGCGTCAAGTATTTTAGGCTTTGCGTTTCGCGTCTTGTGCCTCATACCTCGTTCTTTTGTGTTTCGTGTTTCATGTTTCATGTTTCATGTTGCATGTTTAGTGTCTCGTATTACGTATTTTATATTTTGTATTCAAAGTCTCGCGACTCTAGCCTCGTCTTTTGTACTGTGTTGAGATTGTATTATGTTTCGTTTGTTGTTTGTGCATTTTGTTTTGTCTCGTACCTATTGTCTTGTGCTTAGGGACTAGTTTTTCGCGATACATGAAACGTTTTTCGTATTTGATGTTCTGTTAAAGCCTCGCGTCTAGAGTTATACGTCTTGTGTTCCCGCGTTTTGTATCTCCGTATTCGCCTATAAACTTTGCGTGTCCTAAGTCTCGTATATAGTGTTGCTTTCTTCGTACTTTACATTTAGTTTGAAGTTTCGTATCTTGAACTTTAGTGTCCATGTTTATGTCCGGTGTCTCATAACTACTCATTAGTGTTTCGTCTTTCGTATTTCATGTTCGGTGTTTAACGGCTCGTATTTTGTGAGTCTTTCGCCTTTTACAGTCTCTCGTCTGGTGTTTTATGTATTTTTAGCTTCGTCCTTTGTACTCTGTGTTGTGTTTTGTGTTATGCATTTTGTCATTTATATGTCGTGTGTTGTCTCGCGCTTTTTGTGTGCTGTCTCGTATTTTTTGTTTTGTATTTTATGGTTTTCCTTTTCACGATTCGTATCACGCTTTTACTTTTTCATGTTCTGTATTAAAGTCTGACGTCTCGTTTTACTTTTTGTATTTCGTGTTTTTTAACTGCGGCTTCCTCTTTAGACTTTGTATGTCTAAAGCCTCGTATATTGTACTTCACCCTTTATATTATGTGTTCTGTTTAGTCTTGCATTTTGTATTTTAAGCTCTGCGTTCCACGTCTTGTGCCACGTACCTAATCTTTCGTATTTCAGGTTGTACTCAATTTCTTGAATTTTCTGTCTTGTTTTACATATTTTACATTCTATGTCCGTTATATCATACTTCGCCCTTTATATTTTACGTCCTGTTTATAAAGTCTCGCGTCTCGTATTTTAGTCTCCGCGCTTCGCGGCCTGTGCCGAATCCTTCGTCTTATGTGTTTGTGTTTAGTATCAAATTTTGTATTCCGTGTATGTGTCTTGTCTCATAGATTTTGTGCCCAATGCCTCGTATATCGTGTTTTGTATTTCATACTTTACGTTCAGTTTAAAGTCTCACGTCTCGTATTTTAAGCGTCTTACGCCGCTTGCCTAATATTTTGTGTTTCGTGTTTTGTCGCGATAAGTATTTTGTGTTTCGTATTTCATGTTGTTTCTTAGGTACGATGTCTAATGTCTTGCGCCTCGCATATTGTGCCTTGGTCATCGTAGTTAAAAGTCTCGCGTCTCGTATTTTAGGCTCCACGTTTTAAATCTTACGCACAGTCTTTTGTTTTCTGTAATTGAGTTTCTGTTTTAAATGTCTCGTATTTGGTATTTGTATTTCGTATTTTGGATACTGTGTTCAAAGTCTCATGTCTGACATTTGATGTATCTCTAGCCTCGTCCTTTGTGGTATATGTTCTGTGTTTTGTTTTGCGCATTGCGTGTCTTGCCTCGTATTCTTTGTTTAGCGTTTCGTGTTCTAAGGGCTTTATTACTGCGATTCGTATCTCGTTCTTGTATTTTTATGTTCAATATTAATGTCATGTGCCTCGTGTTTTACGTTTATTAATTCTAGTCTCATCTTTAGACTTTGCATGTCTCACGTCTTGCGTCAAGTATTTTAGGTTTTGCGTTCCGCGAGTTGTGCCTCATACCTCGTTCTTTTGTGTTTCACTTTTCATGTTTTATGTAGATTGTTCAGTGTCTCGTATTTCGTTTTTATCTTTCGGATTTTATATTCTGTATTCGAAGTCCCGCGACTCTAGTCTCGTCTTTTGTACTCCGTTGTAATTGTATTGTTTCGTTTGTCGTTTGCGCACTTTGTTTTGTCTCGTACTTTTTGTCTTGTGCTTCGGGACTACTTTTTTCGCGATACACGTAACGTTTTTCGTATTTGATGCTTTGCATTAGTGCCTCGCGTTTCGTGTCATACGTTTTGTATATTGTGCGCCTTTATTTATTCTTTACATTTGGTTTGAAGTTTCGTATCTCGTACTTTAGTCTCGGCGTTCGTGTTTGGTGCTTCATGATTACGTTTTCAAGTTTCTTGTTTCGTGTTTCGTGTTTCGTGTTTCGTGTTTCGTGTTTCGTGTTTCGTGTTTCGTGTTTCGTGTTTCGTGTTTCGTGTTTCGTGTTTCGTGTTTCGTGTTTCGTGTTTCGTGTTTCGTGTTTCGTGTTTCGCAATTCATGTCTTTCGTCATTTACAGTCTCTCATCTGGTGTTTTATGTACTTCTGGCCTTATTTTTTTGCGTCTTGTGTTATGCACTTTGTCGTTTATGTTTCGCCGTGTTTAGTGCCTTTTGTGTCTTGTCTTGTATTTTCGTGTTTCGTGGCTTTCGTTTTCGTGATTGCTACCACGCTTTTTGTATTTCGTGTTCTGCATTAATGTCTAACGTCTCGTGCTGTACGTTTCGTATTCTGGGTTTTGTAGTTGCGGCATCTTCTTTAAAATACATATGTCTCACGCCTCTTATATCGTATTTCGCGTTTCATATTCGGTTTTAATGTAATGCGTCTCGTATTTTACGTTTAGTGACTCTAGTCTCATCTATAGACTTCGCATGTCTCACGTCTCGCGTCAAGTATTTTAGGCTTTGCGTTCCACGTCCTGTGCCTCATACCTCGTTTTTTGTGTTTCGTCTTTCATGTTTCAGGTTGCTTGTTCAGTGTCTCGTATTTCGTGTTTATCTTTCGCATTTTATATTCTGTATTCGAAGTCTCGAGATTCTAGTCACGTCTTTTGTACTGAGTTACGATTGCAATATGTTTCGCGTGTTGTTTGAACATTTTGTTTTGTCTAGTACGTTGTCTTGCGCATCCTGGCTACCTCTTTTGCGATACACGCAACGATTTTCGTATTTGATGTTCTTCTAAAGCCTCGCGTCTCGCGTTATACGTTTTGTGTTTCCGCGTTTTATATCTTTGTATTCGCCTATAAATTTTGCGTGTCCTACGTCTTGTATATCGTGTCTCTTCCTTCATACTTTACATTTGGTTTGAAGTTTCATATCTAGTACTTTAGTATCCGCGCTCGTCTCTGGTGCTTCATGACTACTCTTTCGTGTTTCATCCCGTATTTTGTGTCGTTCCTCATTTACAGTCTTTCGTCTGGCGTTTTATGTATTTCTAGTGTCGTCCTTTGTACTCTGTGTTGGGTTTTGTGAGATGCATTTCGTCGTTTGTTTCGTGTGTTGTTTAGCGCTTTTTGTATCTTGTCTCGTATGGTTTGTTTTGTGTTCCGTGGCTTTCCTTTTTGCGATTCGTACCACTCTTTATGTATTTCCTGTTCTGTATTAACCTCGGACTTTCGTGTTTTATGTTTCGTATTTCGCGTTTTGTAACTGCGGCCTCCTCTTTAGACTTCGTATGTCTCACGTCTCGTATATCGTACTTCGCCCTTTGTGGCTGGAGTGGGCTTTACACCTAATCTTTTTGGGGTCCTAGTAATTTTTGGGGTTAGGGTTGCCATACTCCCAAGTTTTGGGGGTGGGGTGTACCCCTTTTTTTTGAGGTGGGCTATACACCAAATTTTTTAGGGGTCATAGTAACTTTTGGGGTTAGGGTGGGCTATTTTCCAAACTTTTGAGTGGGGTATCCCCAAATTTTATTTTGGAGGCGGGCCATACACCAATTTTTGGGGGGTCCTAGTAATTTTTTGGGGTTAGGGTGGGCCATTTCCCCGTGGGCACATTTTTTTAAAGGGCGGGGCTCTTTGATGTTTGTCGCCTTCGGGTGGGCCATACTCCCAAATTTTGGGGGTGGGGTGGGCTATACACTAAATTTTTGGAAGTCCTAGTAATTTTTGGGGTTAGGGTGGGCCATTTCCCAAACCTTTTGAGTGGGGTATACCCCAATTTTTTTTTAAGTGGGCTATACACCAAATTTTTTGGGGGTCATAGTAACTTTTGGGGTTTGGGTGGGCCATTTCCCAAACTTTTGAGTGGGGTATACCCCAATTTTTTTTTTGGAGGCGGGCCATACACTAATTTTTTTGGGAGTCCTAGTAATTTTTTGGGGTTAGGGTAGGCCATTTCCCCGTGGGCACATTCCTTTGAGGGGCGGAGCTCTTTGATGTTTGCCGCTTCCGGGTGGGCCATACTCTTAAATTTTGTGGGTGGGGTAGGCTATGCACCAAATTTTTTTGGGGTCTTAGTAATTTTTGGAGTTAGGGTGGGCCATACTCAACTTTTGGTAGTGGGGCATACCCCAATTTTTTTTGGAGGTGGGCTATACACCAAATTTTTTGGAGGTCATAGTAACTTTTGGGGTTAGGGTGGGCCATTTCCCAAACTTTTTGAATGGGGTATACCCCAAATTTTTTTGGAAACGGGCCATACACCAATTTTTCTGGGGGTCCTAATAATTTTTTGGGGTTAGGGTGGGCCATTTCCCCGTAGAGACATTCTTTTGAAAGGCGGGGCCCTTTGATGTTTGCCGCTTCCGGGTGGGCCATACTCCCAAATTTTGGGGGTGGGGTGTACTATATACCAAATTTTTTTTGGGGTCCTAGTAATTTTTGGGGTTAGGGTGGGCCATACTCTCAACTTTTGGTGGTGGGGTATACCCCAATTTTTTGGAGGTAGGCTATACACCAAATTTTTTGGGGGTCATAGTAACTTTTGGGGGTAGGGTGGACTATTTCCCAAACCTTTTGAGTGGGGTATACACCAAATTTTTTTTGGAGGCGGGCCATACACCTATTTTTTTTTGGGGTTCTAGTAATTTTTTGGGGTTAGGGTGGACCATTTCCTCGTGGGGACATTCCTTTAAGGGGCGAGGCACTTTGATGTTTGCTGCTTCCGGGTGGGTCATACTACCAAATTTTGGGGGTGGAGTGGGCTATACACTAAATTTTTTTGGGGGTCCTAGTAACTTTTGGGGTTAGAGCCATACTCCCAAATTTTGGGGGGTGGGTAGCCGACTTCCGGATGGGACATACTTGTGAAAATTTGGGGTACCGTGGTAAAATTCTTGAGTGGGGCATGGTCCACGCGGACCCACCCTCTGCCAAAAATATTTTGGGATAATTATCGATATTAATCAATAATCAATAGTTGATTGTTATATAATGGATTTTATTATTAACGTCACAGAAATCTGGTTGCGGGAAAAAAGTTTGTGCCGCGCGCCAGTATCAAACCCGGGGCCGTCCGATCCGTAGTCTAAAGCGGTATCCACTCGATCATCATATATGTAAAATCACCACAACGCTATGCTCTCGGCTACCTAGGTTCGGCTACTTTTCCATGGTCGTAGTGATGTCATAGCCTTTATAAATAAATAACAATGTAATACTATTCTAAAATTTTTATTCTGGCATTATACATAACAAAATTTAAAAATATTTAATACCAAGCATGGAGCCATTTAAACTTAATTTTAATACAAGGTTATACACAGAAGACATGTTTGTTTGGAGTGGTTTTAATTTTATCTAATTTTATTCGTAGCTTATAATTTAAATCGACACCCACGTCGTCTATCTCTTTTTCTAGCCATTAGTTTGATACATAGAGACCGTCTAGGTTTTCGAATTGTAAAATGCACCGAAGTTTGTCTCTATATATAAAGTCTTTGATTCTACCGACAACCAGATCCATTCTTTCGTGTAATTTTTGCAGCTTGTGACAAGCGTCGGTTGATTATTATACGTACTCTAAAGCGATGAAAATACAAAGAGGATTAAATAGAAACAAAGAGGACGAGCCCCATTCTCTCCGAGTATTTATATCCTTAAAATGCCACTACTAGGCCCCACTTTACGCGAAATACTTATTTTCCAATCACACTTCTGCAAATTTTAATCTAACCGCCTTAATGCTCCCAGAAATTAACCTCGTGAAAGCGGTATATGCTCCGAAAAACCTCTTTCACCTGTCGCGTGTTTGTCTATGGTAAAACTATCTGTTTCAACCAATGATGCAGTTCTGTGTCGTCATAAAACTGCGCCCGTAATATTTTTATCCTTGACTTATGCATATTTTATGTCGCGTTCCAACCCCACTTGAGTTATAGAAAATCGATATCGCTGACGGCGTCACTTGACTCCACGTGAATTGAGTACATGCGTTTTAAATGTCAATGCTTTTATATTCTTCCCTATCTGTAGCATATTATTGATTGTGCATCCCTTTCGCTCTTTAAGAAACTTTGTAAGTTTGTTAGTCGCAGCAACTGACGGTTGGAAACTATATTCTACGAACCCCGCTTTATTCTGTTGATAAATTCAAAAAAGGTAACCTTTCAAAACATGCAGGTGTTCTTAATTATCGACCGTTTAAAACAACAATTCTCGGAGCTTAATTTCACGGTATTCGATACAACTGACGTCCTCGCTTGTTACAACGAACCTTTTGCCTTGGGATTATCGATTTTCTCTACCACGGTGCGTTTTCTAATGCTATTACACGTTGAATTAAAATAAATTAAATTAATTATACGTTTCTATTTGTTTTTAGAACTGGTTTTCTTTATGAACCTATTACTTTTCAATCTTTAATTATAAAAATACGTCAATACTTGTTCGTTTAAATTAAATAAATGAAATAAATTTTGCGCGTAAATAAATTGTTTGTTTCTCTATACAGGGTGTTTGAAATTGCATTGTTTATCCCAAATTTAACCATCTGAATCCATAACAATGTATATATTATAGTGGTTTTAAAAGATCAAAAATAAATATTTAAGAAACAATTACTAAACACCCTGTATAAAGGAACAACCAGAAATTACGTGCGAAAGTTATATTAGTTAATTCATTTTTAAGTAACGGGTATTAATCAAATTGTACAAATAATAATTAAAATGTAGTAGGTTTGCAAAGAAATTAAATGGTAGAAGCCAATGCCATTTAATTTATTAATTAAATTGAATTTAATTGAACGATTATTGATGTATAATATGTATAAAAGCGTGTAAAAACCCAATAATACCAAAGTTGAGACGCGTTGCTAACAAACAAATATATCAGTGGGGTTGAAATACGTGAAAAATCCAACTCGTAGAAGTGTTATTTAAAACGCGTTAAGATTGAACACCTGCAGAATTTCAAATGTCAAGTTCCAATTATTTTGTGTAGAGAAACAAAAATTCTACGTATATTGTAAACGGTCGCAGGCGTTCTCTGGAAATACTAATGATGGGTTATTTAACTCACGTAGAAAGTCCACGTGTGGTAGACAGCGCACAAACAAGAATATCGATTCTCTACCACTCAAGCAAGGTTAGAAGGAGACGTAGAAAACGTATAAGCATGAGACAACGGTAGTATAGGAGGGATTTGAGAAACGTCAGTGGGTCTACGATTGGTCGATATGTTTAGTTTGACTTGATATAAACACGAGGATAGTGTAGCGTAATTTTCTGAAAATATTTTAACGAAGTACTGAAATTCGCGAATTTGAAAATTGGGTTGAGTGCAAAATTGTGGGAATGTGTTGTTGTGCGCAGGAGATTTTGAATAAACGTGGCCAGGAGGTGGCAGTCTAAAGATATAAATAGTTTACGAGAACATTATGAAAGCCCTTATTATTTCGATCGTCCCAAACGACGTATGAAAGTTAACACGAGTTGCAAGTATTATAAAATCATTTAAATTGTATTGCATAGTGGTAGCCTCTTAATTAGTACGCGGTTAGTGTGCCGAGATGACATTTTAATTGAGGTATCACCTATAAATTTTAACCAACTCGTGTCGGGACTTTAAGTAACATAGATTACAGTAAATATTTGTGAAAGACGTATAATTGAAATGGAATTTGGAATTTGGTTACACCGTGAAGGCAGCGTTAGCAGTTCAACTTAGATGGAGTTCGTCTACTAACAGCGAGAAACGGCCTGCAGACCAGATAGAAGAAATACATGGAATCGTCTACAGAGCGGAGATCTTCCAGAAATTTCCAGGTAACGATTTGAGTTTGTGATTTCTATAAACTGTAAATATTGGATGACGTATGAGAGTGTTTTTCAAGGTAGTGTGGATTATTTACGTATTGAACATAATACGTGTAAATAACTTTATTATGGTATTCAACTAGAAATTTGAAGGTGTCTATAAAGCTTTTAAACGTTCTATCAGAACGTGAAATTTTTGTGAAGAGTACATGGTTTTGTTTTTTTTAGTGCAAAGGGCATACATTATGCATAATTAGCTGGGTTATCATGAGCTCACCCTACCCCAAAGATTACTTAGATTAAAAAAATAAATAAATAAATTATAAAGAAGAAATTTTAGAGAAGGTATTATTCAAGGCCCATTTACTCCAGGTACATTTTATGTGTTTAATGATTTTAAAATAAAATACAGGACATTACAAAATAAAATTTACTAAAGTGTAACGTGAACAATGAAATATGGACAATATTGAATTTCTTTTGTAAATAGTAACAAATAAAAGATTGTATGTTTGTTGTATTTTGTGGTTTTATTGGGAGTGTGCGTGAATGATAGAATATGAGAGTGAATAAAGATATCCAAAAGGAGGTCCAAATGAGCTAGCCGGAAGCAGTTGAAGAAGGCCATTCAACCGAGGAAGAGAGGAAAACGGGTAAGAAAATTTTTTTTTGTATTATTTAATTTTGAATTTTTGAGTTTTATAAATTTTATAAAATTTTCGAAAATATTTTTGTTGGTGAGGATTTTACCCGAGTTCCACGGCAATTTTTGGCACCCAATTCGTGAGGCACGATTATTTTTATAGGGTTACACGGCAATATATATATATATATATATATATATATATATATATTGTCGTGGAAATTATAGGTTAAGAAGGGTATATAGGTCTAGATAATAAATTTTTAACAACTGTGTATATAGGAAATAGGAACAATTTAATTACGCGCCAAATTAATCAGTTTAGATAGTGAAAACAGACAGTTATTAAGATTTTTTTATATTTCTAAATTGGAATGTAAAAATTGCGTAACGAGTAGAAGCTTTAGAGCACACGAAAACTCAACAATACGCATAATTAGTTGTAATATTTTAAATCAAGCGCATCCGATAAAGAACGGAGCTTTTGAGTATAGAAAATCAATAATTTAAACGCATATTTCCATTTAAATAAACAAAACGTTTGTTATACAAATCCTAAGAAGTGCTAAAACTCGGAATTATAATTTTAAACGGACAATTTGCTTCAAATAAACTTCTGCTAGTTAAAATGTCAAGTTCAAAGAACTGAAATATACGTTGGAGAAGAATTCTATAGAATTGTATGTGACGGTCAAGGTGACAAGCTGCTAAAATAACAAATGTTTTGAAGACAGAGTGAAATGAAATATCTGTAATGTAAAACAGACAGAGAACACGTATAATAAAACGTTGGTTACAATACACGTCTAAAATACGCAGTAGTTTTGGAGGCAAACCACAATATCGATTTTCTGTAGCATGAGAGGGGTTCTAAAAGAGACAATAAGTATGTGTGAAACGAAGAAAGGTAACTAGGAGTTGGACGTTAAAAACGGGGGAAACCAATTTCATTAGTCGAAGGCGAGAAGTTTTGAGAAGCTCGCGTCGGTTAGATGTTGTTGAGCAAAATTCATTGTAAAAGCAGGATAAACTTGGAATTTTCAGACCTTGAAGTTCGTTACGAACAAAAATTGGAAAATCGGTTTTGGAAAATAAGCTTTTCGATGAAAAGAGGGTCCGTGAGGGGTATTCAAAAGCGTATAAATACACGGGGAGAGGTATTAAAGCTCTCTTAGATCATACGTTGTACTGATTGTCGCTTATTTGTTGAATTGTCATACAACATCCTATTTAAAAGTGAGTAAAAGTTGTTAGTAACGTACCGGTAATGTATTAAAAGTGTGATTTGCATAAGTGGGTGCTGGCTTATAAAAGGTGCTGTTACTACATGCTACATTCTAATGATAGAATGGTATTTGGGTAAGCGAATCGAGAAGTTAGAAACAAGTATGCGTGAAGTGTAGTGATTATGGGAGGTAGAGCTTGGTCGAGACAATTGTCCGCGTAGAAATACTAAGGGGTTGCAGAGATTTGGATAGCGAGTGGAATTGAGTTGGATCCAGGCATAATAACGAAGTGTATGGACACAACGACGAGGGTTTTGGTACAGATCTTCAGAGGTAACGAAGGAAGAAGCTTACTCCAGGTAAAGAAAATTAATTTCTTGCTTTTGCTTGAACATTTGTGCTGGTATTTTGTGCTTGAGTGATTTGACTTATTGGGGGTGTATTTTATTACCATGAAAACTTATTTGAAGGGGTATAAGTAAAGGACAATTGATAATTATTATTTTAAAATGTTAATAAATGACATAAAAATTTTGTTGTAAGGAGTAAACGGGTCTTTAGGTTTGTTTTAAACGAAGATGCAGCATATTTAAGCCTTTACAGTAATTGGGTTCATACTGAGCTCACCATAGACCAAAATAAAAGTCAATTTAGGATTGGACGACGGGCCCATCTGCTCGTCAAAAATAAAATTGTTGAAATAAATAGAAATCCTAAAATTTTAAAAGGTTTAAGGATTGAGATTGTAACATTTTATGAAACTGTGTATACAAATGTGTAAATATTTTCTTGGTAATGGCAACTTTTTAGTATGTGTAAATAAAAAGTTTGTATGTCTCGTTGCATTTATTTGACTGTATATGTGAGAAAGAGTAAACCTAGGATGGTAGGTATCCAAGAAGAACCAGATTTTACAGCTAGCCGGGGTGTGCAGAAATAAGGAGGCGTTCCAAAGGTATTGGAAGAATTTTTTTATATTTTTTTATGACTGTCCAACGACACTGGGACGCAAAGGCGATCCTGATGTTCTTTAGAGGTATCCACTGCCCTTTTATGGCGTCCAATTCGTGGGGCTTGATTGGTTTATAGAGGTATCTACTGCAATATATATATATATATATATATATATATATATTATAGTGGTTTTAAAAGATTAAAAGTAAATATAAACGAAGCAATTTCAAAACACCTTGTATAAAGGAACAACCAGAATTTACGGGCGAAGTGTATTCCAGTTAGTTCATTTTTAAATAACAGGTGTTAACAAAATTTTACTTAAAATAATGAATAAAATTTAGTAGGTTTGCAAAAGAAATAAAATGTTAGAAGCCAATGCCATTAATTTATTAATTTAATTGAATTTAATTGAACGGTTATTTACGTATAATATGCATGAAAGCGTGTAAAAATCAATAATACCAAGGTGACACGCGTTGCTAACTAACAAATATATCGGTTGGGTTGAAATACCATGAAAAGAAGCTCCTAGAAATGTTGTGTTAAAACGTTCGTTAAATTGAACACCTGCAGGTTTCTAAATGTCAAGCTCCACTTATTTTTATAAAAAATTAACAAGTTTCAAAGAATATCGGGTAAACGGTCGGATGTTTTCGCATGAAATACTAATAAGGGGTTATTTAAAGCACGTCCACGTGGGTTAGATAGCAGATGGACAGGAATATTGATTTCTACCACTCAAACAAAGTTAGAAAGAGACGTAGAATATGCATAAGCAAGGGACAGCGTTAGTATAGGCGGGATTTGTAAAACGTCAACGTCGATATCGTTAGTTGTACATTAGACAAGACACGGGAATATTGAATATTAATTTTCAGAAAATATCGTAACGACGTGCTGAATTTCGAGGATTTAGAAATCGGTTGAACCAAAATTTTAAGAACGTGTTATTGTAAATGAAAGACTTCGCGTGAAATGCGGCCAAGAGGTGGCATCGGAAATTGTATAAATACCTTTTCAAAATATAATTAAAGCCCTTAGTATTTTGATCGCTTGAGACTACGTACGAAAGTTACCACGAGCTTGTAAGTATAGAAAATTATTTTAAATTATATAGCACGGGGTTAGCCTCATAATTTGTACGCGGTGTGTGCCGAGTTTACATTTTTTTATTGAGGTACCACATACATTTTTTTTAACAAGCTCGTGTAGTGACGTTATGTAACGTGGATTAAATTAAATAATTATGAAAGAAGTATAATTAATTTGGATTTGAAAATTGGATACACCGCGAAGGCAGCGCATGCAGCTCAACTTAAATGGGGTTCTTCTACTAATAGCTAGAAGCGGCTTGCAGAGCAGAAAGAAGCAAATATACGGCATCGTCAACGGAGCAGAGATCTTCTAGAAATTCCAGGTAACGCTTTGAAATTGTGTTGTTATAAACTATAAAACTATGAATATTGGGTGACGTATGAGAGTGAATTTTGAAGGTATTGTGCATTGTGTTGCGTATAACTAACTTTATTATGGTATTTAAATAGAAATCTGAAGGTGTATATATAGCTTATTAACGTTCCATCAGGAAGTTAAATTTTGTAAAGAGTACATGGGTTTGTTTTTTTTTGTTTGTTGTAAGAGTATGCGAAGTATAAGGGCATACATTATTTATAATTAACTGGGTTATCATGAGCTCACCATACTCCAGAGTTTACGTAGATTTAAAATAAATTATAAAGAAAGAATGAGAAATAAGATATTAATCAGGGCCCATTTACTCCGGGTACATTCTATGTGTTGAATGATTTAAAATAAATTACATGACATTACAAAATAAGATTTATTGAGGTGTAACTTGATCACTGAAATGTGGATAATATTGAATTTTATTTGTAAATAGTGATAAATAAAAGATTGTATTATTGCTGTATTTTGTGGTTTTATTGAAAGTGTGCGTGAACGATGCAAAGCATTATAGTGAATCTATGTATCCCAGAGGAGGTCCAACTGAGCTAGCCGGAAGCAGTTGAAGAAAGCTATTCAACCGAGGAATTTTTTTATTTTTTTATTTTTGGTGAAATTTTCGATTTTTGTATAAATTAATTTTTGAAACTACTGAAATCCGGAGAGTTCCACGGCAAATTATATATATATATATATATATATATATATATATATATTGCTGTGTATTCCTCTAAAGAAATTCTCGCCCCACGGATTGGGCCGTCATAAGATTGCTGTGGATCGTGGATTTAAGTTTTAAGAATCGAGAGTGAGTCATTAGATACTTTTCAAAAAAAATAAAAATTTCACAAAAAAAAATTTCTTACCTAGATTCTTCTGCTGCAACAATCTTCAGCAGCTTCCCTGGCTAGCTCGGGCTGTGCCTCTTTTCGGATACCTATATTTACCATCATTCTTCCTTCCCACTCACACATCATTCAATAAAATCACAAAATAATACAACAATTATACAATCTTTATTTACCGCTATTTACAAACAATTATTTACAGATATATACAGTTTTGTACTCTAGTTACAACTCAATAAGTAATATTTTTGTAAAATCCTTGTTTTAAAATTTTTAATTGCAAACTCATTTAATACAACAGGAGTAAATGGGCCCCAAATAATACCCTATATTTATTGCACACTAGAGTATGGTGAGATCATAATAACCCAGTTTATTAATGTATACCTTTTACCTTGCATATAATTACTACAAAATTAATAAACCCATGTACCCTTAACAATCCAATTTAAATTCGTAATGAAATTTAATAAGCTTTACATACACCTTTTCTTTTCAATTTTTAAAATACCTTAATAATTGTCAAGTACACGTATTTTTTCCAATACGTTAAATAACCATCAATAACCCCCAAAGTCCACTCACACATCTCAAATAATTCCAACACTTTATCAAATAACAGCAAATTTAAATGAGTTACCTGGAAAATGCTTCAAGACTCCATCTCCGTCGATGATGTTCTATCCTCCAGAACCCCTTGGCTTCGTGACTATGCGCTCTAATCCACCAGATATTTATAGATGATAACCTCAGTCTACGCCGAGCTCCGTGCTACCAATTACCACTCTATCCCAGCCTCCGAATTCACGTATATTACACTTCTGTTTATTAATTTACTAGCTTGGTATGGTATTAGTGGAACCTCAGTTAATTTACATCACTCGCCACTACTCGCGTTAATAACTATAAGGCCCCAAATACCAAGTTATAAGAGCTAGTACTACATTTACTGTATTACAAATAAATTTTTAATACTCACAAAAACTCTACTATACCGTCGGTTTATTGTTATAAGTAGTTAAAACGATGCGAAAATAAAGAGAGCGATGCTAATTCTCTTCAAGTATTTATACTGTTAAAATGTCACTTCTCGGCCACTCTTTACGTAAAAAACTTATTTTAAAATAATATTTCGGCAAATTTTGGTATAACTGCCTTAAACTTCCAGAAATTTACCCCGTGGACGCGCTATATAATCCGAAAAATCGCATTCACCTGTCGCGTGTTCATCTGTTTATAAACTACTCGTTTCAACCAATGATACAGTTTTGTGTCGTCATAAAACTCCGCCGGTAATGTTTTTATCTCCGTGTTATGCATATTTGGTGTCGCGTTCCAACCCCACTTGAGTTGTAGAAAATCGGTATTGCTGACCGCGTCTTAGGACTCCACGTGGATTGAATACGTGCGTTTTGAAATCGAATGCTTTTATACCCGTCTCTATCTGTAGCATATTATTGATCGTGCATCCCTTCTGCTTTTTAAGAAACTTTGTTAGTTTTTATTCGAAACCACTGATGGTTGAGAAATATTTCTTTAAAGCCCGCTTTCCTATGTTGATAAATTCGACGAAGGTAACCTTTCAAACATGCAGGTGTTCTTAATTATTGATCGTTTAAAATAACAATTCTCGGAGTCTAAATTTCACGGTATTCGATACAACCGACGTCTTTATTTGTTACAACGAACCCTTTTGCCTTGGGATTATTGATTTTCTATACCCCGGGTATGTTTTCTAATGCTATTACACGTTGAATTAAAATAAATTAAATTAATTATGCATTTCTATTTGTTTTTAAAACTGGTTTTCTTTATGTACCTTGAACTTTTCAATCATTAATTATAAAATTTACGTCAATACATGTCCGTTTAAATTAAATAAATAAAAATAAATTTTGCACGTAAATAAATTGTTCTTTTCTCTATACAGGGTGTTTAAAATTGCATTGCTTACCCCAAATTTAACCCTTTGAATCCATAACATAAATATATATATATATATATATATTGCCGTGTAATCGTGGATTTAAACTTTTAACATCGAGCCCCAGCGTTGGGCCCTCATAAGATTGCTGTGTTTCTTGGATAATTCCTGAATGAAGCTGGGACAAAGCTTTATCATCAGTCCTTTACCAGTGTCATCAAATAATTTTTAAAAATGCACAGATTTCAAAAAAAATTGCTTACCTTTATTATTTCTGCTTCAAAAATCTTCAGCAGCTTCCCTGGCTAGCTTAGCTGTGCCTCTTCTCGTATACCTAAATTTACAACCATTATTCCTTCCTTCCTTCCTATAAGTTTATATAACAATAAATAAACCTCAAAATTCACTCACACATCACCAAAACTTCACAAAAGTTATCAGACAACAAAAATTTTAAATGAATTACCTGGAGAATGCTTCAGGCTTCCATTCCTTTGACGACAATCACCAGAACATCTCGGCTTCGTGACGATGCCCTGTGACACTCGGCGAATTCACAGACGATAACCCCAATTGCGAGTTAAGCGCTTCATTTCATAGTACCATTTCATATCAGCATACAATCCTGGTTGTCTGTGATGCTTACCCCACATATATTATGCTTCCATTTATTGATTTTCTAGCTTAGTATAGTAGTAGCCAGACCTCTATTAATTTCATTTACACTACACGTATTTTGCGTTAATAAATAGCAGACCACTACTAATATGTTACACGTGCTAGCACTGTATTATTAACATATCTAATACTCACAAAAAAACTCTACTATAAGTCTGGTCAGTTTTCAGCACTTTATCTTAGTACAGAAGTATAAAAGCGACGCGAAGACAAGACGAGAGAGCCTTAATAATTTCCATTCCGTATATATATTGGTGCAACATCCTACCCCCGGACACACTTCCCGTGAAAAGCTTATTTTCAAATTTAAATTCTACAAATTTTGATACAACCGTTTTGAAAATTCCTGAAATTTACTCCGTCCACGTGATGTACGTATCCGAAATCGCTACCACCTGTCGCGTGTTCGTACGTTTGAAAAACTGACCGTTCGTAACCAATGAGAATATTCTCTGTCGTCACAAATCCCGCGCAAACTATCTTTATCTCTGTCTGATGCATGTTTGCTGTCGCGTTCAAAACCCCACTTGCGTTCTAGAAAATCGATATTGCTGACAGCTCATCTTCACTCAGCATGGATATAGCACGTGCGTTTTTAATATCCACGCTTTTATACCTGTCTCTATCTGTAGTATATAACCTATCGTGCATTTCGCTTGCTCTTTAAGAACTTTGTTAGCTTGTTGTTCAAACCAAACTGACGGTTGAAAATATTTTCTATAAAGTCCTGTCTTAATATGCTTATAATTTCGACAAATGTAACTTTTTAAAAACGCAGCTGTTTGTTAATTATCGACCGTTTAGCACAACAATTCTTAGATTTTATATTTCGTCGTACCCGATAAAACTGACGTTTGCTTGTTACTATGAAAACTTTTGCCTTGGAATTATTAATTTTCTTCCCCTAGTAGATTTTCTTTATACTTTTACGTGTTGAATTAAAATTAATTATGGGTATTCTATTTGCTTTAAAACTGTTTTTCTTTATGTATTTTTAATCTTTCTATCATTAATTATAAAAATACGTCAATACTTGTCCGTCGAACATGTATTGACGTATTTTTATAATCAATAATGGTATGTTAGAAAAGACATAAAGAAAAACAGTTTTAAAACAAATAGAATACGCATAATTAATTTTAATTTATTTTAATTCAACACGTAGAAGCATTAGAAAACCTACTAGGGTAAGGAAAATCAATCATTTAGAGTAACTGGGTTTATACTGAGCTCTCCATAGACCAGAATAAAAGTTAATTTAGGATTGCACGACGGGCCCATCTACTCGTCAAAAATAAAATTGTTGAAATAAATAAAAATCATGAAATTTTAAAAGGTTTAAGGATTGAGATGGTAACATTTTATGAAACTATATACAAATTTGTAAATATTTTCTTGGTAAAAAGGTTGTATGTCTCGTTGCATTATTTGAGTGGTAATTTTATTTGACTATATATGTGAGAAAGAGTGAACTTAGGATGGTAAATATCCAGGAAAAACCAGATTTTACAGCTAGCCGGGGTGTGCAGAAATAAGGAGGCGTTCCAAAGGTATTGCAAGAATTTTTAATATTTTTTTTACGACTGTCCAACGACACTGGGACGCGAAGGCGATCCTGATGTTTTTTAGAGGTATCCACTGGCCTTTTATGGCGTCCAATTCGTGGGGCTTGATTGGTTCATAGAGGTGTTCACTGCAATATATATTTATATATATATATTGCAGATGTGCTTGCCGTACAAATATTGAATGAAATATAATTACAGACATTTTAGCTGACAAACTGACAAGAACCCTGGACAGGTACACAAGATGGTTTAATTCATCGAGAATAGCCTTGCGATAATGGCATTCCCAAACAAAGTAGCTAATAAAAACTATATAATACGTGTCGTACTTAATGTTGCAAAAGCCGATTGATACGCCTGTATACAACGCTTTTATAAAAAGCTACCTTTTTGCGAGCATTTTCGGGACCAAACATACAGTAAATCCTTTAGAATATTCCCCGTGAGCCCTTAGTCTCTCCCTAAAGCACGAAACGTCAAATGCACAGTTATATAAAGGCCATGAATAAATAATACACTCGCAATATGAATACATCTACTGGAAGCAATATTCCAAGGTAGTCCCTTGTGTTGTACTTTTACAGTATCACAATATTAAATTGAAAGTAATAAAAGATGACGCTGTAGTGTTTATCAAACGATACCCGGTGTTTGAGTGTTTGTATTGATCTGTATTAGAGGCTTGGGCACCTTAAAGCATAAGTATCTTTGATGCTGATCATTACGAAACAGCCGCTTTCCGACGATCGAGATTAACGCACATGGCATCAAATACTTTCACAAGAGCTTTACAGCAACTACAACCCGATTAAGTATTCTTCACTAATTGCCAACTCATTACGAAATAGCTTCGTAAGGCTATCTTTTTTTTCTTTTTTTTTTTAGTGAGAATCTGAGAATCTTATTTATTCTCCATACTCAGCCCATCTTTTTTTTCTTTTTTTTTTTAGTGAGAATCTGAGAATCTTATTTATTCTCCATACTCAGCCCATCATTTTTCTTTTTTTTTTAGTGGGAATCTGAGAATCTTATTTATTCTCCATACTCAGCCCATCTTTTTTTCTTTTTTTTTTTAGTGAGAATCTGAGAATCTTATTTATTCTCCATACTCAGCCCATCTTTTTTTTCTTTTTTTTTTAGCGAGAATCTGAGAATCTTATTTATTCTCCATACTCAGCCCATCTTTTTTTCTTTTTTTTTAGTCAGAATCTGAGAATCTTATTTATTCTCCATACTCAGCCCATCTTTTTTTTCTTTTTTTTTTAGCGAGAATCTGAGAATCCTATTTATTCTCCATACTCAGCCCATCTTTTTTTTTTTTTTTTTTTTTAGTGAGAATCTGAGAATCTTATTTATTCTCCATACTCCCATCTTTTTTTTTTTTTAGTGAGAATCTGAGAATCTTATTTATTCTCCATACTCAGCCTTTTTTTTTTAGCGAGAATCTGAGAATCTTATTTATTCTCCATACTCAGCCCATCTTTTTTTTTCTTTTTTTTTTTAGTGAGAATCTGAGAATCTTATTTATTCTCCATACTCAGCCCATCTTTTTTTTTTTTTTTCAGCGAGAATCTGAGAATCTTATTTATTCTCCATACTCAGCCCATCTTTTTTTTCTTTTTTTTTAGTGAGAATCTGAGAATCTTATTTATTCTCCATACTCAGCCCATCTCTTTTTTTCTTTTTTCTTAGCGAGAATCGGAGAATCTTATTTATTCTCCATACTCAGCCCATCTTTTTTTTCTTTTTTTTAGTGAGAATCTGAGAATCTTATTTATTCTCCATACTCAGCCCATCTTTTTTTTTTTTAGTGAGAATCTGAGAATCTTATTTATTCTCCATACTCAGCCCATCTTTTTTTTTAGCGAGAATCTGAGAATCTTATTTTATTCTCCATACTCAGCCCATCTTTTTTTTCTTTTTTTTTTAGTGAGAATCTGAGAATCTTATTTATTCTCCATACTCAGCCCATCTTTTTTTTCTTTTTTTTTAGTGAGAATCTGAGAATCTTATTTATTCTCCATACTCAACCCATCTTTTTTTTCTTTTTTTTTTTTAGTTAGAATCTGAGAATCTTATTTATTCTCCATACTTAGCCCATCTTTTTTTTTAGCGAGAATTTGAGAATCTTATTTTATTCTCCATACTCAACCCATCTTTTTTTTTCTTTTTTTTTTAGTTAGAATCTGAGAATCTTATTTATTCTCCATACTCAGCCCATCTTTTTTTCTTTTTTTTTAGCGAGAATCTGAGAATCTTATTTTATTCTCCATACTCAACCCATCTTTTTTTTCTTTTTTTTTTAGTGAGAATCTGAGAATCTTATTTATTCTCCATACTCAGCCCATCTTTTTTCCTTTTTTAACAAGAATCTGAAAATCTTATTTTATTCTCCATACTCAACCCATCTTTTTTTTTCTTTTTTTTTTTAGTTAGAATCTGAGAATCTTATTTATTCTCCATACTCAGCCCATCTTTTTTTTTAGCGAGAATCTGAGAATCTTATTTTATTCTACATACTCAACCCATCTTTTTTTTTTTTTTTTTTAGTGAGAATCTGAGAATCTTATTTATTCTCCATACTCAGCCCATCTTTTTTCCTTTTTTTAACAAGAATCTGAGAATCTTATTTTATTCTCCATACTCAACCCATCTTTTTTTTCTTTTTTTTTAGTTAGAATCTGAGAATCTTATTTATTCTCCATACTCAGCCCATCTTTTTTTTTTTTTTTTAGCGAGAATCTGAGAATCTTATTTTATTCTCCATACTCAACCCATCTTTTTTTTCTTTTTTTTTTTAGTTAGAATCTGAGAATCTTATTTATTCTCCATACTCAGCCCATCTTTTTTTTCCTTTTTTTTTAACAAGAATCTGAGAATCTTATTTTATTCTCCATACTCAACCCATCTTTTTTTTTTTTTTTTTAGTTAGAATATGAGAATCTTATTTATTCTCCATACTCAGCCCATCTTTTTTTTTAACAAGAATCTGAGAATCTTATTTTATTCTCCATACTCAACCCATCTTTTTTTTCTTTTTTTTTTTAGTTAGAATCTGAGAATCTTATTTATTCTCCATACTCAGCCCATCTTTTTTTTTTAGTGAGAATCTGAGAATCTTATTTATTCTCCATACTCAGCCCATCTTTTTTTTCCTTTTTTTTTAACAAGAATCTGAGAATCTTATTTTATTCTCCATACTCAACCCATCTTTTTTTTTTTTTTTTTTTAGTTAGAATCTGAGAATCTTATTTATTCTCCATACTCAGCCCATCTTTTTTTTTAGCGAGAATCTGAGAATCTTATTTTATTCTCCATACTCAACCCATCTTTTTTTTCTTTTTTTTTTTAGTGAGAATCTGAGAATCTTATTTATTCTCCATACTCAGCCCATCTTTTTTTTCCTTTTTTTTTAACAAGAATCTGAGAATCTTATTTTATTCTCCATACTCAACCCATCTTTTTTTTCTTGTTTTTTTTTAGTTAGAATCTGAGAATATTATTTATTCTCCATACTCAACCCATCTTTTTTTTCAGCGAGAATCGGGGAATCTTATTTATTCTCCATACTCAGCCGATCTTTTTTTTTCTTTTTTTGTAGTGAGAATCTAAAAATCTTATTTATTCTCCATACTCAGCCCATTGCCCACCAAAATAAATTAAATTAAATTTTGGTGGTCTTCTTTGTAACTCGCTTGTGACTTTCTGCTGACGTCTTGAAGTTGATCCAGCGCAGGTTGGATGAGACGTTGGGTACAGATGTAGTTTCCACTTGATGTTTAGAGTTTAAATCGCAGGTTCGGGGTTAGAGTGGGGGTGTAGGTGGTTTTTTATCTAGGATTTGTAGTAGAAAGTCGTGGAGATAAAGGGGAAAATGTGTGACTAGGAATTTTTAATTGGGTAGTCTAGTTGGATGACGTATTTGAATTTGTTGCAGATGGTAGTGAGGGCGGCGGGGCGATGTGTATGAGATGTTCAAGAGTTTCTAGGAAATCAAAATGGTTACATGGACATAATGGAGAGGGGGGATTAAGTGGAGGAGTGTAATTTGGAGCGGAATTTGCCATGGCCAGTCAGGAATTGGATAGTTGCGCTGCTGGAATTTTGAATGTGGTTAGGGATGTCGGTAATGGTAGGAAATATTAGGTGGGTGTATCTGTCGGTTTTGGAGTGAGGCCATGATTCGTGCCGGGAGTGAAAGAGGGAGTTGTAAATACAGGTCTTGATATTGGTATGTGTCTGGGGAAAATGTTTCATTGTGGAGATGGATGTGGGGAGGGGGGGGGATTTTTAGGCTGCAGTAGAGGTGGTGCAGAATGCTCGGGAGACGTATATAAAGTAAGGACGTATGATCGGATTTAGGATTCTACGCGAGTCGGAGGTTGTCAGGGGATACCAAGAGTCAACAGCGTATCGGATGATGAAAATAATATTATTAAGGATTAGTCTTCTTGTAGATAGGGTTAGTTGGATTGATTTCGGAAGGGTGTTATAAGCGTATCACCACGCCCTTGGTTATAATTTAACGTATAATTACGCGGGAAATATGCCGCCATATTGTATTAAATACCGACCACTTTTTAAGAATGATGCAATAGTCAAATTTTCATGCACATTTACATACACAATATAAGTAAAACAAATTACTCACGTGGATGATATTTCGTTGCTAAATCTCAGGGTTCATCATGTTTCGTGGGTTAGGTTACACTGTTGCTGAGTTTCAAATTGCCAACCCGTCCATCTTAAAACTCTATTCCCTCGTAGGTGGAACGATAAGGATACAGGTATGAGACTCACGTAGATGGTATTTCGTAGCTAAATCTTAGGGCCCATCATGTTTTGTGGGTTAGGTTACACCATTGCTAAGTTTCAAATTGCCAACCCGTCCATCCTAAAACTCTATTCTCTCGTAGGTGGAACGATAAGGATACAGGTATAAAGAACGATAAGGCAAGGTAAGTAACCTACACATTTTAAAATGAGAAAGACAAACACAACACAGATAGATTGCTCTTGGCTTGAGGGCGCGTCGTGGCTTAATGCCCGCTTTTGACACTACTCGCACCTGCGCATTCTTTTGCGCAAACGCGACTGTCAGGAATGACGGAAGTTGACAAGTTTTAATTTTAAAAAATACGCGGGAATTTCCTTATAATTTATAACTAAATCTAAGACATGTACATTGCCAATTTTTGTATGTAACAAGGGATTGTTGGATGTTATACAGGAGCACCTTGGTTTTGGATCGGATTTTTTGGAAGTGGGTGGGCATTTTCAGTCGGGTTTCTAAGTGAATGCTAAGGTATGGAACAGATTCGGAAATGTGAATGGTAGGGCTTATTATAGCTCCGTCGGTACGGTACGCGAGCCACTACAGTCAGTTGGTAGCAATGATAAATAATTGCAAAAATGATGCGCAAATAAGATATTACGTCACATAAATGTTTAAAATTACTAAATCACATGCAAATAAAAACGAGAACGGTACTTACGTAACTGTAGGACTTCTCACAGCATTACGCCATCATGGCGGCAGCTGGGCTACGTTGATCTTTCGGGCATGGTTAATCGTTGAGCCCGGTTGAATCCAAATTCAAATTTGTCTTCATTTTTGTAGCGGAACACAGGAATACAAGTAAGGGACGATACAGAGCTAAGATAAGGCAAAGGAACCTACATAACAAAAAAAGACACGATACGGCACAACGTCCACGTCTCGCTCACCAGTCCCGACATGTCGGAAATCAGCACCCTTCTTCCACACTATGCGTCTGTGTAATCTTTTGCGCAAACGCACTGTCTCAAGTGACGGAAATACGCGCACAAGTCTTTTAAAATTATTGGCGCGAAATTCTTACAAATTAAAACTTTACAGAAATGTTTACAGCCGATTTTTGGCACGTAACAAGGCTTCAGCAAAGTATCGAGGACATCTGTTTAGGAGCAATGTTTTGGAAGTGGTAGATTTGAGATCGGGTTGTTTGTTAAAGTATTAACCATTGTTCGATATGTTGGATTAGGAATTATTTCAGTCGATTGTAGTCAAGCACGAGTTCCGTGGATAGGAATGTAAGGTACGTTGCAAGAAGATGGCAAATAGTAACGTCAACAAAGGATTAAAATTACTAATACTTGCCAATAGGGCGGGAACGACATTATAATCCTTGAGGACTTCTCACAGCCTTGCGCATCATTCGGCAGCTGGAGAAAAATAGTTGATTTTGGAGGGTTATCTACGGTGATCAAATTCAAATTATGTTGTACGATTTTGTAGAAACAGTATAGGAGAGGAATCAGAGCTTTATTGGTTTAGGATATTGGAGCCACATAGAGCAAATAAATGCAGTAGTGAAAGTCCAGTGAAGAATTGTAGGATCAGCATTTGCCGGTCTGATGTACGTTTGCGCAAAGCATGTTAAGTTGGCACGGAAGCTTTACAATCATTCAACCAATATTGGCGGAAGATCACAATAACTTACAATGCCTTCACATTGGTGCATAAGCTCACCCAGATAGATCTTCTTGTAGTGTTCTTACGAATTACGAAGCATGGGTGTTTCTAAAATTAACCAGCTCCGTTCATCGTATATGGTTGGATTACAATTTTCATGATTTGTAGACAACGATTTGCCGTACTTGGATGATACGTCTGCCAAGGCATCTATAGTCAGCAGATGCATACTGTCCAAGGTTTGGAAGATATATGGCCCTAGAAATGACTTTGCGATACTCTGTGAGAATAGCTTGGTTGAGGCTCAATCAGTACGAATTTAGTTGACATCGTTCCTAAAATCATAGAGGTTGCCAATTATGACATCTTAGTTGGTGTACAATTCCGGGCCACAGCATCAGCTTATATCCGAATATTTATCCATTTCGTCGTAGTGTTGACGTATTGAGCAAGTGTTTTTCTAGTAAGTTCTCACGTGGTTCAACGAGTTTGTTTGTGAATAGTCCATTTCCCTCATTGTGATGCCACCAGTTGCTATCTTTAGTTTCTGTGTAAGTCCCACCTTTAGGTTTTATTCCAAAGCTCGTCCACTATGTTCAAGGTCTTTGTGACATATTTTTGAATATCATCCTGTGACGTCCCACCTCTTTGTAGCATCGTGTCAGCTCTTGGTCATCTTGGCCAGGATCTTTGGAATTAGCCTCAGCTTGTTCCACATGTATCTTAGTAGGGGCTTCTTTTTGTTTTCTCTTCGCCTTCGATCGCGTGTCTTCCTCATCCAGCACAATTGGAATATCAGACTCAGATGTAGGGCCTCGCCCTCCTAATTATTTTCCTCTATGGAAACCTGTTTCGACATCCCCTTGCTTTGTTCTATAGATGTCTTGGTCATAGTATTTGGTGTAAAGAAAACATCACCTAATATCTCGTCCGTTTGCCTGTTTATGTTTCTGTCTATCTTACGTCACTGGTTGGTGTTCTGCTCAGCGATGATCTCCTAATTGTGGGATCATCCGTACTTTCCCAATCGTAGGTGCTATGTGTCTTTTCTTTTGTATTACCTTGGGGGACTGTCTTGCCACCCGTTGGTTCGTTGGTCCTATTTTCCTACCATATAGGGATGCTAACGATTCCTTTTCTGGTACATATCTCGGTAACTTAAAATCTCCCGTTGCTAAAGGGACCTCTCGGGGGGCGCTAGCAGCCCCTTTATTGTCTTTTGACTGTGTCGTGCCACAGTCCGATTTTGGCAAACTGTCTTAGCCTTACCCGTAGTCTTACTCGTAGCCTTATCCGTAGCCGTAAATTTTCGTTCAAAATTCTTCATCGCAGTCTAATTCCTGCCTTGGCTGGGCTTGCCAAGCCGGGTACACCCGCGAACCAGACGGTCGCTGGCGAGAACTTTCGCCAGGTTTGGGTATGTTCCGTATAGAAGGAAAAAAACAACCTCCTGGGACTCAGGGTTTTACTCCCATGCCGGTAGCATGGTTTCAAGATTCCGACAACGTGGGTACCTCACCAAGTACCTGCCAAAGCAGGGGGCCACATAGACGCTTGGAGTCTACATCGAGGCACTTTTACTTTGTCTCCTCAAGCTTTACATGCCGTGGCGCCAGCATGTTTCACTAATCTTAGGAGCAAAACTATCTGCTTACGTTAACACACACGTACGCACGCACACACAGCACACACGCAGTTGCTTTCACAAAGGACTGCACTGTATTTTTTTTTCTAAAAGTGTGCTGTCCAGAAATGCAACACAGCAGGTTTGCAGTTAACTTAAAGCTAGATGAGGCTGCGGAATGCTGTTGCTGTTTTTGTTGTAACGTCTTTATTTATTTACACAAGCGAGATTAGGGCCACTTGGCCCTTTCTTACATCTAACTTGTCAATGTAGATATATAACATAAAAACAACAAAAAAAAAGATAAATAGGTAAAAACAAAAAAAATTAGGCATAAACAATAAACATTCTTAATCGGGCTGATGGGCCTAAGAGCAAACGTAACTACTTACGTTGTTGGCTAAATTGGCTGTTTGCTACATACACTTACGTTTTATTTATATTGTTATGGATTCAAAGGGTTAAGTTTGAGGTAAGCAATGCAATTTCAGCCACCCTGTATAAAGAAAGGAACAAATTATTTACGCGCAAAATTTATTTAATTTAAACGGACAAATACTGACGTAATTTTATAATTAATGATTGAAAAGTTAGAAGTACATAAAGAAAACTAGTTTTAAAAACAAATAGAAACGCATAATTAGTTTAATTTATTTTAATTCAACATGTAGAAGCACTAGAAAACACACCAGGGTAAAGAAAATAAATAATACCAAGGCAAAAGGTTTCTTGGTTACAAACAAGGACGTCAGTTTATAGGATACATTGAAATATAGACTCCAAGAATTGTGATTTTAAACGGTCTATAATTAAGAACACCTGCATGTTTAAACGGTTACGTTCTTCGAAATTATCAGAATAATAAAGCGGGCTTCATAGAAAATAGTGTTCAACCGTCAGTTGCTTCGAATAACAAGCTAACAAAGTTTATTAAAGAGTAGATGAGATGCACGATCAGTAATATGCTACAGATAGAGACGGATATAAAAGCATTGGTTTCAAAACGCACGTACTTAATCTACGTGGAGTGATGAGACGCTGTCAGTAATATTGATTATCTACAACTCAAGTGGGGTTTGGAACGCGACATCAAATATGCATGACAGAGATAAAAATATTATAGGCGGTGTTTCATGACGACACAGAACAGAATCATTGGTTGAAACGGATAGTTTTACAAACGGACGAACATACGACAGGTAGAAGCGAATTTCGGATTATACGGCGTGTCCACGAGATGAATTTCTGGAAGCTTTAAGGCAGTTATATCAAAATTTGCAGAAGTGTTATTTTAAAATAAGTTTTTCGCGTGAAGTGTGGCCTAGAGGTGGCATGTTGAACGATATAAATACTCTGAGAGAATTAGGAACTCTCTCTTTATATTCTCATCGCTTTTAACTACTTACAACGATAGACCGACGTTATAGTAGAGTTTTGTGAGTATTAAAAATTATTTATAATACAGTACAGTGGAAGCCTTATAGTTATAAACGTGAGTAGTGCCGAGTTAATTAAATTAACTCAGGTCCAACTAATACCATACCAAGCTAGTAAATTAATAAATAGAAGTATAATGTACGTGAGTTTGTATGCTGTCATGGAATGGTAATTTGGAAGCAAGGCGTTTGACGAATACTGGGGTTTTCTTCTATGAATATGTGGAGTATCAAAGCGCATAGTCACAAAGCCAAGGAATTCTGGTAAGCATCGTTTGAGGGATGGAGGGTTGAAGCATTTTCCAGGTAACTTATTTGAATTTTTGTTATCTGATATACTTTTGGAATTATTTGGTGATGTGTGAGTGAACATCGTGGTTATTTATGGTTTCATAACGTATCGAAAAAGATACATGTACTTGACAATTATTAGGGTTATTTAAAATATTGAAAAAGTGGTGTATGTAAAACTTACTGAATTTCATTATGAATTTAAATTGGATTGTTAAGGGTACATGGGTTTATTAATTTTGTAGTAATTTGATGCAAGGTAAAAAGCATACATTAATAAACTAGGTTATTATGAGCTCACCATACTTCAGTGTGCAATAAATATAGAGTATTATTTGGGGCCCATCTACTCATTTTGTATTAAATGTGTTTACAAATAATAATTTAAAACAAGGACTTTAAAACATATCACTTATTAAGTTGTAATTAGTGTACCAAGCCGTTATACCTAAGAATAATTTGTTTGTAAATAGCGGTAAATAAAAGATTGTATGATTGTTGTATTATTATGTGATTTTATTGAATGGTGTGCGAGTGGGAAGGAAGAATGATTGTAAATTTAGGTATCCGAAAAGAGGCACAGCTGAGCTAGCCAAGGAAACTGCTGAAGATATTTTGAAGCAGGAAAGTAACGGTTAAGAATTTTTTTTGTGTTTGAAATTTTTATTAAATTTTGAAAATCAGTGTTGACACTGGCGATGCCAAACCCGTAAGTCCCCGATCCACAGCAATCTTATAGCAGATGTGATTGCTGTTCAAATGCTGGATGAAATATTATTAAAGACATTGCCTAACTAAAAACAAGAGAAAAATTAGCTGACAAACTGACAAAAACCCTGGACAGGTCCACGTGATGGTTCAATTAATTGAGAATAGCCTTGTGATAATGACATTTCCAAACAAAAAAGCTAATAAAAGCTATTTAATACGTGTCGTACTTAATGTTGCAAAAGCCGATTGATACGCCTGTATACAACGCTTTTATAAAAAGTTACCTTTTGCGAGCATTTTCGGGACCAAACATACAGTAAATCCTTTAGAATATTCCCCGTGAGCCCTTAGTCTCTCCCTAAAGCACGAAACGTCAAATGCACAGTTATATAAAGGCCATGAATAAATAATACACTCGCAATATGAATACATCTACTGGAAGCAATATTCCAAGGTAGTCCCTTGAGTTGTACTTTTACAGTATCACAATATTAAATTGAAAGTAATAAAAGATGACGCTGTAGTGTTTATCAAACGATACCCGGTGTTTGAGTGTTTGTATTGTTCTGTATTAGAGGCTTAGGCACCTTAAAGCATAAGTATTTTTTATGCTGATCATTACGAAACAGCCGCTTTCCGACGATCGAGATGAACGCACATGGCATCAAATACTTTTACAAGAGCTTAACAGCAACTACACCCCGATTAAGTATTCCTTACTAATTGCCAACCCATAACGAAATAGCTTCGTAAGGCTATCTTTTTTTCTTTTTTTTAGTGAGAATCTGAGAATCTTATTTATTCTCCATACTCAGCCCATCTTTTTTTTTCTTTTTTTTAGCGAGAATCTGAGAATCTTATTTATTCTCCATACTCAGCCCATCTTTTTTTTCTTTTTTTTTAGCGAGAAACCTGAGAATCTTATTTATTCTCCATACTCAGCCCATCTTTTTTTTCTTTTTTTTTAGTGAGAATCTGAGAATCTTATTTATTCTCCATACTCAGCCCATCTTTTTTTTTTTTTTTTAGCGAGAATCTGAGAATCTTTTTTATTCTCCATACTCAGCCCATCTTTTTTTTCTTTTTTTTTTAGTGAGAATCTGAGAATCTTATTTATTGTCCATACTCAGCCCATCTTTTTTTTTTCTTTTTTTTTTAGCGAGAATCTGAGAATCTTATTTATTCTCCATACTCAGCCCATCTTTTTTTTTCTTTTTTTTAGCGAGAATCTGAGAATCTTATTTATTCTCCATACTTAGCCGATCTTTTTTTTCTTTTTTTTAGCGAGAATCTGAGAATCTTATTTATTCTCCATACTTAGCCGATCTTTTTTTTCTTTTTTTTTTAGTGAGAATCTGAGAATCTTATTTATTCTCCATACTCAGCCCATCTTTTTTTTTTCTTTTTTTTTTTAGCGAGAATCTGAGAATCTTTTTTATTCTCCATACTCAGCCCATCTTTTTTTTCTTTTTTTTTAGTGAGAATCTGAAAATCTTATTTTATTCTCCATACTCAACCCATCTTTTTTTTTTTTTTTAGTGAGAATCTGAGAATCTTATTTATTCTCCATACTCAGCCCATCTTTTTTTTCCTTTTTTTTTTGTGAGAATCTGAGAATCTTATTTATTCTCCATACTCAACCCATCTTTTTTTTTCTTTTTTTTTTTTTAGTTAGAATCTGAGAATCTTATTTATTCTCCATACTCAGCCCATCTTTTTTTTTAGCGAGAATTTGAGAATCTTATTTTATTCTCCATACTCAACCCATCTTTTTTTTTTTTTTTTTAGTTAGAATCTGAGAATCTTATTTATTCTCCATACTCAGCCCATCTTTTTTTTCTTTTTTTTTTAGCGAGAATCTGAGAATCTTATTTTATTCTCCATACTCAACCCATCTTTTTTTTTTTTTTTTTAGTGAGAATCTGAGAATCTTATTTATTCTCCATACTCAGCCCATCTTTTTTTCCTTTTTTTTTAACAAGAATCTGAAAATCTTATTTTATTCTCCATACTCAACCCATCTTTTTTTTTCTTTTTTTTTTTAGTTAGAATCTGAGAATCTTATTTATTCTCCATACTCAGCCCATCTTTTTTTTTAGCGAGAATCTGAGAATCTTATTTTATTCTACATACTCAACCCATCTTTTTTTTCTTTTTTTTTTTTAGTGAGAATCTGAGAATCTTATTTATTCTCCATACTCAGCCCATCTTTTTTTTCCTTTTTTTTTAACAAGAATCTGAGAATCTTATTTTATTCTCCATACTCAACCCATCTTTTTTTTTCTTTTTTTTTTTAGTTAGAATCTGAGAATCTTATTTATTCTCCATACTCAGCCCATCTTTTTTTTCCTTTTTTTTTAACAAGAATCTGAAAATCTTATTTTATTCTCCATACTCAACCCATCTTTTTTTTTCTTTTTTTTTTTAGTTAGAATCTGAGAATCTTATTTATTCTCCATACTCAGCCCATCTTTTTTTTTAGCGAGAATCTGAGAATCTTATTTTATTCTACATACTCAACCCATCTTTTTTTTTTTTTTTTTTTAGTGAGAATCTGAGAATCTTATTTATTCTCCATACTCAGCCCATCTTTTTTTTCCTTTTTTTTTAACAAGAATCTGAGAATCTTATTTTATTCTCCATACTCAACCCATCTTTTTTTTTTTTTTTTTAGTTAGAATCTGAGAATCTTATTTATTCTCCATACTCAGCCCATCTTTTTTTTTTTTTTTTAGCGAGAATCTGAGAATCTTATTTTATTCTCCATACTCAACCCATCTTTTTTTTCTTTTTTTTTTTAGTGAGAATCTGAGAATCTTATTTATTCTCCATACTCAGCCCATCTTTTTTTTCCTTTTTTTTTAACAAGAATCTGAGAATCTTATTTTATTCTCCATACTCAACCCATCTTTTTTTTTCTTTTTTTTTTTAGTTAGAATATGAGAATCTTATTTATTCTCCATACTCAGCCCATCTTTTTTTTTAACAAGAATCTGAGAATCTTATTTTATTCTCCATACTCAACCCATCTTTTTTTTCTTTTTTTTTTTAGTTAGAATCTGAGAATCTTATTTATTCTCCATACTCAGCCCATCTTTTTTTTTTAGTGAGAATCTGAGAATCTTATTTATTCTCCATACTCAGCCCATCTTTTTTTTCCTTTTTTTTTAACAAGAATCTGAGAATCTTATTTTATTCTCCATACTCAACCCATCTTTTTTACTTCTTTTTTTTTAGCTAGAATCTGAGAATCTTTTTATTCTCCATACTCACCCATCTTTTTTCCTTTATTACAAGAATCTGAGAATCTTATTTTATTCTCCATACTCAACCCATCTTTTTTTCATTTTTTTAGTTAGAATTGAGAATCTTATTTATTCTCCATACTCAGCCCATCTTTTTGCTTTTAAAAACTGAAATCTTATTTTATTCTCCACTCAACCCATCTTTTTTTTTTTATTAGAATTAGAATCTATTTATTTCCATATCACCTCTTTTTTTTATGAATTAAATCTTATTTATTCTCCATATCACCCATTTTATTCTTTTTTATAGAATCTGAGAATCTTATTTATTCTCCATACACCCACTTTATTTTTTTAAATCTGAGAATCTTATTTATTTCCATACTACCATCTTTTTTAACCTTCTAGTAAATCTAATCTATTTATTCCATATCACCCATCTTTTTTTTTTTTTTATAGAACGGAATCTTATATATTCTCCTACTACCCATCTTTTTTCTTATTTATAATCGGAATCTTATTTTATCTCCATACTCAACCCACTTTTTATTTTTTTTTTAGTAAATCTGAAATTATTTATTCTCCATACTCAACCCTTTTCTTTTTCACAGAATCGGGAATCTTATTTATTACCATACTCACCATCTTTTTTTACTTTTGTGAATCTAAATTTATTTATTCTATCTAGCATTGCCACAAATAATATTAAATTTTGTGTCTCTGTAATCGCTTGTACTTTGCGACGTTTATTAATCACACGCCTAGTTGGTACTTGAATCGACTTGACTACAGCTTATTATCACTTTTATCAGATTTCAAACTGTCACGTTCGTTAGAGTACTGTTTCTGTTCTGTTAATCGTGATAGAATTTTACTTACTGCATTGTCTAATACAATATGATTGACTTTTTTTTAAAATCTATGCCTTGACAATTATTTCACAAATTCCTTATACCTATATTTCACATTAATTTACTTACATCATAATTAGCTATTATTAATTCAATAACAAATTACTTTAGACACTTCATTAAATATTTAACTTAGACACTCTTAATACTACAGTTCTAATATCTCATTATATAATGCATCTTGTTCTTGAAGATTCTTACTATTTAACAATCCAAAATTAATTCATTCATATTAATTTTATATAACTGTTCGTCATGTATTTACATTATAATCAACAATTTGCTTATAGTCATATAGTAACATTTTATATCTATTACATAATGATTGTTATAAATAGATACACTTACGTGAAAAAATCTCTACTAGATAATCTGATAATATTTTACACTATAATATTAATTAAAGACTCAATATTAGTTACTATTTATGACATAATACGTCATAGATTCGAGTAATATTACATTGTAACAAATTGTAATCCTAATTGAGTAGTATATATTCGCTGAAATATTAATATTCATACTATTTAATATCAGTAAAAGCATTGATATCCAGAAAATTCTTAGAAATTACCAATGATTATATACTAGTTGCAAAATTCTATATTTCGTTCAGCATTTCTACATTGAAAACCTGAGCGTATCTGATTTAAGAATCTTTGCGTACAATTCCGGAACATTATCTATTCTAATTGATATCTGCAGTTGATCTCATTCGTTATAGTATTGCATATGACTATATTACTAAAATATTGCATGTAGACTAAAGAGCTGTAATTCTACGTAGATTTCACTAGCTTTATGACATGTATTCAAGATTTAACGACGTGGTTAATAGCAATATGCCTTGTTATAATTCATTCGCTAAATGTTATAACTATGTATATTGTACTTAATTCAAATAGCGTTAACGATATTTCATATAAACCTGACTTATTGTAATTTTGATCATAAATTCATAATCTCATATCCTTTGATAATTACTTAGCATAATTACTATAAAACCTGAATATCTAATTGCAAATAAATTCTATACGTTGTACATAAAATATGCTTGAATCTATTTGAACTTTTACTAGTATTCTATATGTATCTAGTGACAGTATAATTTTTACACAACTTTTACGTATGACATTTTCTGCATCTAAATACTTGAAATCTGAGTATTGCTACAAACTAATTAAGCAGTTAGATAACTTAGAATAGATAAAATTTACATCATTCTATGTACGTGAGATACATATTCTAATAATCGATTTATATAATACACTGTCTATATGCATGTAATATATACCGAGTAATACCGACTTATTATTTGTTGATTCGAGTCTATTCTACTCAACATTTTTAATTTTTTAGTAGAATTAAAATCTAGAATTTAATCATATTTTAGACTAATCTTGTATGTAAGTACTGATCTAAATATCCAATTTAGCTTTTTATAAACTTTCTATAGCTGATTAATTATTTCGATGGAACTTATCACTTATCTATATTTTAGAGCTTGTAGAAATTCGTTGTTTTCTAATCAATTTCTATTTTAGTTTCCAATCTAGACATATTTATTGCAGTTTTTAGTGAATTTATTCAATTCGTATCTTTTCACTTCTTATTTTCATTCAAATTTATTTATTTACTATGCGATTACTTTATTTATAAGTATCTAGATCTATTTATCTCATACTTACCAGTCATTTTTACGTTAAATTTTTATAATTTCTTATGATCTTAATTTCATCTCCAACTCTAATACTTTATTTTATATTCTTAAATCTAAATTATCTCCATACTTTATAACTTATTTTATTATTTTGGAGAACTTATTACATACTACCTAATCTTATTTTTTAAGCTGAGACATACTCATCGAATCTCTCATGTTATGCTCATATAGATATTATTTATTACTCGCATAACTTATAGCATATATCAGCTATCTTTTTTTTACAGAATCATTTATTATGCATAATAATCTTAGGTTTATACTACTCTGCATATCTTTTTTATTTCGAACTATAACTCTGACTTAATATTTCATGACTGCCCATCATTATCTTTTGAATCTTCAACTACATCCTATCTATCACTTAATTTATAATAACTGATTTTTTTATCTAAATTTATCTAAATCTATATAGTCTAGTTTTTTTTTTTAACGAGATTTTATCTTACTTTTTTTTTATATACTGACTTTTTTCTCCTTATAGCATATTTTTTTTTTTATGGTTTGAGTTTTTATTTCCAATCCCATCTTTTTTAAAAGAGTTTATTTACCCAACTACCCTTTTTTTTTTACGGAATTAATGGTAGGGCTTATTATAGCTCCGTCGGTACGGTACGCGAGCCACTACAGTCAGTTGGTAGCAATGATAAATAATTGCAAAAATGATGCGCAAATAAGATATTACGTCACATAAATGTTTAAAATTACTAAATCACATGCAAATAAAAACGAGAACGGTACTTACGTAACTGTAGGACTTCTCACAGCATTACGCCATCATGGCGGCAGCTGGGCTTCGCTCATCTTTTCGGGCGTGGGTAATTTGTCTGGCTCGGTTGAATCCAAATTCAAATTTGTCTTCTTTTTTGTAGCGGAACACAGGAATACAAGTAAGGGACGATACAGAGCTAAGATAAGGCCAAGGAACCTACATAACAAAAAAAAAGACACGATACGGCACAACGTCCACGTCTCGCTCACCAGTCCCGACATGTCGGAAATCAGCACCCTTCTTCCACACTATGCGTCTGTGTAATCTTTTGCGCAAACGCACTGTCTCAAGTGACGGAAATACGCGCACAAGTCTTTTAAAATTATTGACGCGAAATCCTTACAAATTAAAACTTTACAGGAATGTTTACAGCCGATTTTCGGCACGTAACAGGCTTCAGCAAAGATCGAGGAATCTTTTTAGGAGCAATGTTTTAGAATTGGTAGAAGAGATGGGTTGTTTGTTAAAGATTAACCATTGTTCGATATGTTGGATTAGAATTTTTTCAGTGGATTGTAGTTCAAGACGGGAGTTGCCGTGGATATGGAATGTAAGGTCGTCTGCGTAAGAAGGGATGTAGAGGTCAAGGCGAGGATTGATTACTAGTTTCCAAAGGGCGGGGAAAGAATAAATCCTTGAGGACAGCCTTGCGATAGATTCGTGGTGGAGAAGAAATAGTTTGTTTGGAGGGTTGCTCTACGGGAAATTATATATGATTGGACGATTTTGAAAATATTGGAGGGGAAGTTTAGTATCTTTAGTTGGTTAAGGATTTTGGGCCGCCAGAGGAAATCAAAACCAGAGTGAAAGTCGAGGAAAATTGCTAGGACATATTTAGATTGTGATGATAGAACTTTGGAAATTAGGGAGTGCATAGTTTGTTTAACGCCGTGACCGTGTGGAAACCGTGTTGATTGTTGGAAATTAAGGAGGTGTTATCAATGTGGAACTGGAGTTTATATAGGGTTAGCTTTTCTAGGAGTTTACCGATGGTTGAAAAAAGGGCGATTGGTCGGTAGGAACGTGGATCTTCGGAAGGTTTTGCTCTTCACTCTGCGCAGGCGCGACTTGGAGACGACGGAAATTAACATGTTTTAATTTAAGAAAAACGCGGGAATTTATTTACAATTTTTAGCTAAATCTAAAAATGTACATTGCCAAATTTTAGCATGTAACAGACTCTAACCGTATAATTTGAGTAAGGACAGCTACACTTGCGGCCTAGTCCCCTATGCTTCGCGCGAAGGCACTACATTAAGTTGGGTAAGAGCTGCGTAAAACTCTAACTGTATAATTTAAGTAAAGACCGCTACACTTGCGACCTAGCCCCCTATGCTCCGCCCGAAGGCACTACATTGAGTTGCGTAAGAGCTGCGCAAGACTCTAACCGTATAATTTGAGTAAGGACAGCTACACTTGCGGCCACGTCAACAATGCTCCATCCGAAGGCACTACATTGAGCTGCGTATGACGTTACCCGTATAATTTGGATAACGAGCGCTACACTTGCGACCTAGCCCCCTATGCTCCGCCCGAAAGCACTACATCGAGTTGCGTAAGAGCTGCGCAAGATTCTAACCGTATAATTTGAGTAAGGACAGCTACACTTGCGGCCTAGTCCCCTATGCTTCGCGCGAAGGCACTACATTAAGTTGGGTAAGAGCTGCGTAAAACTCTAACTGTATAATTTAAGTAAAGACCGCTACACTTGCGACCTAGCCCCCTATGCTCCGCCCGAAAGCACTACATTGAGTTGCGTAAGAGCTGCGCAAGACTCTAACCGTATAATTTGAGTAAGGACAGCTACACTTGCGGCCACGTCAACAATGCTCCATCCGAAGGCACTACATTGAGCTGCGTATGACGTTACCCGTATAATTTGGGTAACGACCGCTACATTTGCAACCTAGTCGTCTATCCTTCGCCCGAAAGCACTACATCGAGTTGCGTAAGAGCTGCGTAAGGCTCTAGCCGTATAATTTATGTAAAGACAGCTACACCTCGGTCACGTCAGCAATGCTCCACCCGAAGGCACTACATTGGGCTGCGTAAGACTTTACCCGTATAATTTGGGTAACGACTGCTACATTTGCGACCTAGTCCCCTATGCTCAGCCCGAAGGCACTACATTGAGTTGCGTAAGAGCTGCATAAAACTCTAACCATATAATTTAAGTAAAGACAGCTACACTTGCGACCTAGCCCCCTATGCTCCACCCGAAGGCACTACATCGAGTTGCGTAAGAGCTGCGTAAGACTCTAACCGTATAATTTGAGTAAGAACAGCTACACTTGCGGTCACGTCAGCAGTGCTCCACCCGAAGGCACTACATTGGGCTGCGTAAGACTCTACCCGTATAATTTGGGTAACGACCGCTACACTTGCGACCTATCCCCCTATGCTCCGCCCGAAGGCACTACATTGAGTTGCGAAAGAACTGCGTAAGACTCTAACTGTATAATTTGAATAGGGACAGCTACACTTGCGGCCACGTCAGTAATGCTCCACCCGAAGGCCCTACATTGAGCTGCGTAAAACTCTACCCGTATAATTTGGGCAACGACCGCTACATTTGCGACTTAGTTGCCTATGCTTCGCCCGAAGGCACTACACCGAGTTGCGTAAGAGCTGCGTAAGGCTCTAGCCGTATAATTTAAGTAAGAACAGCTACACTTGCGGTCACGTCAGCAGTGCTCCACCCGAAGGCACTACATTGGGCTGCGTAAGACTCTACCCGTATAATTTGGGTAACGACCGCTACATTTGCGACCTAGTCCCCTATGCTCCGCCGAAAGGCATTACATTGAGTTGCGTAAGAGCTGCGTAAAGCTCTAACCGTATAATTTAAGTAACGACCGCTACACTGGCGACCTAGTCCCCTATGCTCCGCCCGAAGGCACCAAATTGAGTTGCATAAGAGCTGCGTAAAACTCTGACCGTATAATTTAAGTAACGACCGCTACATTTGCGACATAGTCCCCTATGCTCCGCTCAACGAGTTGCGTAAAAGTTGCGTAAGGCTCTAGCCGTATAATTTGAGTAAGGACGGCTACATTTGCGGCCACGTCAGCAATTCTCCACCCAAAGGCACTACATTGGGCTGTGTAAGACCCTTACCACAGTAAAGAAGTCGTTCCGTTGTTCGACAAACGAGATTCAACTGTTACAAATACGCATAGCATTTACAGCTAACCTTTCCACCAATGCAACAACAACTACAACTCAATCATTAGTAGAGGTGCAGGAAGTATTCGTCACTTATCGTCCATCCACCGTAGTTTAGAAGGCATTCCACTTTCCGACGATCGCGATTCAAGTAATAGGGTGCGCTGTTGCCAAACAACAACAACTATCTGTACGAGAACTTAACAGCAACCACCATCCGATCTACAGAAATGTTAATCAATTACCTTACATGTGATTTTCCAATGCTCCACCCGAAGGTATTACATTGTATTTTTTCTATCAATTACCTCCCATCCATAGCGCAATAACCACGAGACACTGTCACCCAGTGGAGAAGGGGCGTTTCACTATCCGACAATCGAGATTTAAGCGGTGGAGGTAGGAGGCATACGACATAAAATGCACTGTCGCCAAGCATCAGCTCAATAGCAATCACAATCCCGAAAATGTTCATCACTTATCGCTGATCCATAGCGCAGCAGCCGCGTAAGACTTACCACAACGGACGTTATCTGATGAACGAGCTTCAAGGCTTAGAGATGCACTCATACAACATCAAAAGTGCTGTTGTCAAACATGAACAAGTAGCTTTCAGGAGAGTGCAGCAACAATGTTCATCGCCTATTGCCGATCCACGGTGGAACAGCCGCGTAAGACGGCCATCACCTTTTAGAAGTCGTTTTACTGTTCGACAATCAAGATTCAACCGCTAGAGGTCGGACTTGAAAGCAAATTAACTGTTGCCTAACATCGGTAGCGGTAGCGCATTTATAACATCGGCCCGATCATCAGTAGGAAGTCTTAGAAGTGTTAGTGTCCTGTCACCGATCCATCACCACAGTGAGAAGACATTCCGCTTGCCGGCGATCGCGATTCATGTGTTATTAATAAACGCACATGACATTAAATGATTATTTTAACCGATAGCCGGCTATTTCACATCTCCTATCCTGGTTTATGTGTAAAGCTGTTATAGCTGACTACGCGCGTGGCTAAAAATATCTTTGTGTGGATTCGTCCTATCGTTGCGTTGAAGTTCCGTATTACTCAAGAGCGCGGTTACTGAAGAAGCGTCCTACGTTACGTTAAACTTCCGTATTACTTCAGAGAGCGGTGACTGCAGAAGCGTCCTACGTTGCGTTGAACTTCCGTATTACTCCAGAGCGCGGTTACTGCAGAAGCGTCCTATCGTTGCGTTGAACTTCCGTATTACTCCAGAGCGCGGTGACTGCAAAAGCGTCCTATAGTTGCATTGAACTTCCGTATTACTCAAGAGAGCGGTGACTGCAGAAGCGTCCTATCGTTGTGTTGAACTTTCGTATTACTCCAGAGCGCGGTTGCTGCAGAAGCGTCCTATCGTTGCGTTGAACTTCCGTATTACTCAAGAGCGCGGTGACTTCAGAAGCGTCCTATCGTTGCATTGAACTTTCGTATTACTCTAGAACGCGGTCACTGCAGAAGCGTCCTATCGTTGCGTTGAACTTCCGTATTACTCCAGAGCGCTGTGACTGCAGATGCGTTGAAGTAATAAGACGATGTTAACCGCTAGTTGGCGTTAACCGCTACTTTTTTATAATAGTAGGATGAATGCTGAAACAGCTGCTTTTGTTTTACTTTTAAAGGCATTTTGGAAGTTTTTCAAAGTCAGGGATGTTGTTGCACGTTTCCAGACGCTTTCGCCTGCGCATGCGAGAGTATTGTCAAATAACGTTTTTATTTTTCGTAGGACGATGCACAAGCAATTCACTTGTTTATTTAGAACATTTCTTTTAGAGTAGGTTTGTCCTATACGAACAGCATGTCAGTAACTGACTTTCCGTTTCCATCCTTAATTTTAAATCTTTTTATTTTCAGATTTCACAAGCGTAAACAGCTTCCAAGACGATCTCAAATTTACATCGCCTTCATTTTACAATCTCACACCCCCGCCTCCGCCTGCATCACGACCACCAACGTACGACGTTCAGAATTTCCAGACACCTACGAAAACGCCAAATGGAATCATTCCATCGGAGAACTATTACGCTGCAACAGATATTGTTAAGGTAAGTGGCATTTAGCATATAATTAGCGGAGTTGAATGGGATATTAGGGCTGTTACAATAGCATACGTAACGATAATGGATTGCAGTGCATTCGCAACGAGCTAAGTCTGGGAGACAGACATCTATTCTAATGAGATGCTTGTTTAATTTTAATAATCTTGATGCGGCAATGAAGGTCTGAGAATGCTATTAGCGTTAGTGGTTTAATGTTGGTTTATAACTACCATCGTTAATCTACTTACGTATTACTTGCTTTAACCAAAACTGGCTTTTACGCCTTCGTCGATATTAATAGTTTATGGATTTCCCCAAATTGTATGAATTAAACCCGTCAATTTTCCTAAAAACGTAGCTCTCCTACAGTATTGTAACCGTTACAAATTTTAAACTGTTATTTTTAATTTGCGTAAGTAGTTATGCCATTCTGTATAGAACAAATATCGAATATGGAGGACGCTTGAGCGAACTCGACCTACCAAAGCTCACTAGCAAGCAGACTGTAAACGGCTTTAGGATGCGCTGAAGCAGTTAAACGGCAGCAAAAAACGGGTACTTAAATAAAATTTAAAGAATGAATAAAGCAAAACAAAACGTAAAAAATGTGATTAAAATAATGATCGTGAGAAAGATAAAATCGAACAGCGGCGTCGAGTTTCTGAGCGTTTTAACCACCGAAAGACCCTCAAACACTTTGGTTTTAAACGCCATCAAATGAAACGCAAACAATTCCATCTCTTCTGCGCTTTTACATTTCGTGCTTGCAGGGTCACGTACGTTCGTCCATTAGTTACTCAGTTGTTCTCTCATAACTCCTCCCCCGTAAAAGAACCCAAATAATCTATTTAATTATTAAAAATGAACGACTCGCATTATTACCGCCATTAAATTTATATTCCAGCAGACGATAAGGAACCCTAGCAACAAGTTTAGGCGTAATAAAGGACGGTATAAATGGAAGATAAACGAGGAAGAACATTATAATCTTTTATAGGGCATTATGAAATTAATCCATATTAAAACAGCAGCCCTGCTCGAAAATAAACCCATGCATCATAATTTGAATTCATGCTGAGCGTTTAATATTATATTTCATAATCAAACATTTTAGTCAACCACAAATCCCATTTATGAAAATACGAAAATGGAGCAATACACTAGCGGGGGGTTGAAAACAATATCCCTTGCCTTCAATTACGTTTTATATATTTTAAGGGTTCGCTTTTGTTACTAAAGAACGTCGCTAGTTGACTAGCTAATTAAAATTCTGTATGAATGTGATTCGCTCGCTGTATTTTTGCTTTTATTAATTTTTGTGTAGCTGAGGGTTTTTATAATTTCGCAGGGTGAAATGTGCTATCTGTAACTTACTTTTAATTAGTAATTTAATTTTTAGTCCTAGAAGAAAGAGCTTGCGAACACAAAGGGCTTTAATTTTGTATTTCAGTGCGTTTTCGTTTGCTAAAACAATTACGCGATGGTAAAAATGCTAACAAATGACTAAGAGGGTGACGTACACTTGAAAAACTCAAGCGTGCTGTTCTGCGGATGGCTTCTTTAAGGGACTTTGCATTTAGTTTTTACAATCTGGGGAAAACTTATTGAGCTAATTAGAAAGCCCATTTGTGAACTATACCTGGATACGCCTGGGATGCTATGCTTTACAATTACGCGGCGGTAAAAATGCTAACAAATGATTAAAAGATCGAAATTTACTAGAAAATTTAGACGTGCTGTGTTGCGGATGGTTTCTTCAATGTACCTTGCATTTAGTTTTCAGAGGCTAGAGAAAACTTAATCCCTTTTGCTAGGTTAGCTAATTTGTAAACTGTACCTGGATACGCCTGGGATACTATGACAGTGGTGAAAGTGCTAACAACGTTGGGCGCCATTTTTACAAACCGGTCACTAGCTATACTATTGCGGACATTTGTTCTACTATTGCGCAATCGTTAAAGCCGCGTAATTCCTATAACACGTATCACCACGTTTTAAGTATTGCGCAATAGCCAAGTTTTCATACACATTTAAAACCTAATTACCCACACAATATAAGTAAAACGGTTATTCACTTGTATGGTATTATGTAGCTAAATCACAGGATTTATATTTGTGGGTAGATTACGCCATTGCTGAGTCAAATTACCGATCCGTCTCTATCCTGGGTCTTCTACGCTTGCAAGTGGAACGACAAGGATACAGGTAGAAGGAACGATAAGGTAAGATAAGGAAGGAACCTACCACCTGAAAAGAAAAAGCATACCGCTTCCAGTCTCGTAGCTTAATGCCCGCTTCCGACACTACTCGCACCTGCGCATTCTTTTGCGCAAACGCAACTGTCCGGAATGACGGAAATTGACAAGTTCATTTAAAACATTCGCAGCAATTTCCTTATACATTATAGCTAACTCTAAAAAATGCACAATGCCAACTTTTGGCATGTAACAGAGTCAGGAGTAAATGTAATTCCTTTTGTGGACTTAGCTAATTTACAATCAAAAAGCTAATTTGTAAACTGTACCTGGGTACGCCTGGGATGCTATGCTTTACAATTACGCGCTGGTAAAAATGCTAACAAATGACTAAGAGGTGGACGTACACTAGAAAATCGCATGCCGTGCTGCGGATGAATTCTTCAATGGACCCTGCATTTAGTTTTTAAAATCTGGAAAAAACTTAATCCTTTTAGTGGGCTTGGTTAATCTAAAATTAAAAAACTAATTTGTAAACTGTACCTAGATACGCCTGGGATGCTGTGCTTTACAATTACGCGGTGGTAAAAATGACTAAAAGGTTGACGTACACTTGAAAATTCAGACGTTCTGTTCTGAGGATGGCTTCTTCAATGGACTTTGCATTTATTTTTTAGAATCTGGAGAAAACTTTTGTAAACTTAGCTAATTTTCAATTAAAAGACTAATTATACTTGGACGATCACTAGGCGTGCAGCCTCCCACAGCTGAGGAAGGTTGCCAACCGCCTCTGTTATCCACTTCAGGAAGTGGTCATCCTCGTACCAGATCCGAAAGATCTAGCCCAAGTACGCTCACCTCCTGAAGGTTGGTGGAGTAGTGCCATCGGGAAGGGAGAACAAATACTCGTCCAACGCCTTCTCGATAGCTGCTTGTAACAGTTCAGCTTGAGGCTTAGTTATTTTTCCACAGGGGTTGCACCTGTCAATTACAGCTACATAGAAGTGCTTGGAAAGCTGCCTCCACATAGCTGCCAACGGCAGTGCGAGCGGTGGCACTCTTACACTCCCTTTTTGGGGGTTTGGCTTGAGGTGGAGTGTCGTTGGATCGTACCTTTTTCTTGCCCCTATTTGATTTGACCTCTAACGGTCTTGGGGAGGCGGTAGAAGGTTCGAAGGTGGAGGTTGCCCTACGGTCAGGATGCTGCTCCTTGGATTGGTTAGGTGACGCGCCAGCCTGATCCTTAGCAGCCATCCGTAACGCCAGACGTGCCTTCCTCCTCTTCTGTTCACCCCACAGATCCCCTTTCTCTGTGGGCGCTGTTGTTGCCAGTCCTCTGGCTGGTGTTGCTGTCTGCTGTGTTGAGGCTGCTGCTATATATTTTGTTGCTGTACGTTTTTCTTTCAGTTGACAGATCGATCTAAATCAAAACGTTCACTACGTCATTGCGGTACGTTTCTCTAAAAACTATCTGATCCGTTCTAATCAAAAGTTTTTCCACCGGCTACAGGATATATTTTAATTAAATTGTTGATTACTTTGGATTTTTTAAATTAGAAAATTTCAAAATATTGTCATTTCGAAATGTTGCTTTTTCGTTTCCGAAAGATGGAATATCAAAATTTTGTAATTTTAAAATTTTGCAATCTTGAAACATCAAAATTTTTAATTTTTGAAATTCAAAATTTCAAAATTTCAAAATTACAAAATTTCAAAATTTTAAAATTTTAAAATTTCAAAAATTCCAAAATTTTAAAATTTCAAAATTTCAAAATTTCAAAAATTCAAAATTTTAAAATTTCAATATTTCAAAATTTCAAAATTTCAAAATTTCAAAATTTCAAAATTTCAAAATTTCAAAATTTCAAAATTTCAAAATTTCAAAATTTCAAAATTTCAAAATTTCAAAATTTCAAAATTTCAAAATTTCAAAATTTCAAAATTTCAAAATTTTAAAATTTCAAAATTTCAAAATTTCAAAATTTCAAATTTTCAAAATTTCAATATTTCAAAACTTTAAAATTTCAAAATTTCACAATATCAAAACTTTAAAATTTCCGAATTTCAAAATTCAGAATTTAAAAATTTCAAAATTTAAAAATTTAAAAATTTAAAAATTTAAAAATTTTAAAATTTTAAAATTTTAGAATTTCAAAATTTCAAAATTTTAAAATTTCAAAATTTCAAAAATTCAAAATGTCAAAATTTCAAAATTTCAAAATTTCAAAATTTCAAAATTTCAAAATTTCAAAATTTCAAAATTTTAAAATTTCAAAATTTCAAAATTTCAAAATTTCAAAATTTCAAAATTTCAAAATTTCATAAATTTCAAAATTTCAAACATTTCAACATTTCAAAATTTCAAAATTCTTCAAAATTGAAAATTTCAAAGTTTTCAAAATCGACTTTAGTAGGGGCACTGGTAAACAAGCACATGCACAAATTGGGTTTTCAGAAAACCTACCTGTCGCACTTGTCAACGGAGGAGAGCACTTCTGTGCACCGCGACACTCGTCAACCTCCGAGGATCCATGCGACTTCTAACCTGACACCGTAACACGCTCTGGACCGATATCCTCAGGTTCGTCTGTAGCTAGAATGGCTGAGTGATTGAGGACCAGGTATAAGAAAAAGCACAAGGACCCATATTGAGGCCTAAGTGCGCGTGCACAAATGAAATCAATCAACCACCGCGTAATTGTAAAACATAGCATTCAGGCGTATCCAGGTACAGTTTACAAATTAGTCTTTTAATTTTAGATTAACCAAGCCCACAAAAGGGATTAAGTCTTTTCCAGATTTTAAAACTAAATGCAGGGTCTATTAAAGAATCCATCCGCAGCACAGCATGCGATTTTCTGAGTGTACGTCCATCTCTTAGTCATTTGTTAACATTTTTACCACCGCTTTTAGCTTTTGATTGTAAATTAGCTAAACCCACAAAAGGAATTACGTTTTCTCCAGACTGTGTTACATACCAAAATTTGGCACTGTACATTTTTTAGAGTTGCCAATTTCCGTCATTTCGGACAGTTGCGTTTGCGCAAAAGAATGCGCAGGTGCGGGTAGTGCTGGAAGCGGGCATTAAGCTACGAGACTGGAAGCCAAAAAGGTCTATCTGGGTGGTGTGCCTTTTCTTTTCAGGTGGTAGGTTCCTTCCTTATCTTACCTTATCGTTCCTTCTACCTGTATCCTTGTCGTTCCACCTGCGAGCGTAGAAGACCCAGGATAGACGAATTGGTAATACTGTTATTTTAAAATAGTATGTATAAAAATATTGAAATTTTGAAATTGTGAAATTTTGAAATTTTGAAAGTATGAAATTTTGAAATTTTAAATTTTCGAAATTTTAAAATTTTAAAGTTTTGAAATTGTGAAATTTTGAAATTTTGAAATTTTGAAAATTTGAAATTTTGAAATTCTGAAATTTTGAAAATTTGAAATTTTAAATTTTGAAATTATAAAATATTGAAATTTTGAAATTTTAAAATTTTGAAATTTTAAAATTTCAAAATTTCAAAATTTTAAAATTTCAAAATTTTAAAATTTCAAAATTTCAAAATTTTATAATTTCAAAATTTAAAAATTTCAAATTTTCAAAATTTCAGAATTTCAAAATTTCAAATTTTCAAAATTTCAAAATTTCAAAATTTCACAATTTCAAAACTTTAAAATTTTAAAATTTCGAAAATTTAAAATTTCAAAATTTCATACTTTCAAAATTTCAAAATTTCACAATTTCAAAATTTCAATATTTTTATACATACTATTTTAAAATAACAGTATTACCAAGTCGTCTATCCTGGGTCTTCTACGCTCGCAGGTGGAACGACAAGGATACAGGTAGAAGGAACGATAAGGTAAGATAAGGAAGGAACCTACCACCTGAAAAGAAAAGGCACACCACCCAGATAGACCTTTTTGGCTTCCAGTCTCGTAGCTTAATGCCCGCTTCCAGCACTACCCGCACCTGCGCATTCTTTTGCGCAAACGCAACTGTCCGGAATGACGGAAATTGGCAACTCTAAAAAATGTACAGTGCCAAATTTTGGTATGTAACACAGTCTGGAGAAAACGTAATTCCTTTTGTGGGTTTAGCTAATTTACAATCAAAAAGCTAAAAAGCGGTGGTAAAAATGTTAACAAATGACTAAGAGATGGACGTACACTAGAAAATCGCATGCTGTGCTGCGGATGGATTCTTTAATAGACCCTGCATTTAGTTTTTAAAATCTGGAAAAGACTTAATCCCTTTTGTGGGCTTGGTTAATCTAAAATTAAAAGACTAATTTGTAAACTGTACCTGGATACGCCTGGAATGCTATGTTTTACAATTACGCGGTGGTTGATTGATTTCATTTTAAGGGTGTCAAGCCACGCGCACTTAGGCCTCAATATGGGTCCTTGTGCTACCTTCTTATACCTGGTCCTCAATCACTCAGCCATTCTAGCTTACAGACGAACCTGAGGATATCGGTCCAGAGCGTGTTACTAATTCTGACGGTGTCTGGTTAGAAGTCGCCTAACATGGATCCTCGGAGGTTGACGAGTGTCGGGCAGGTGCACAGAATGTGCTCTGCCGTCTCCTCCTCCCGTTGACAAGTGCGACAGGTAGGTTTCTCTGAAAAACCCAATTTGTGCATGTGCTTGTTTACCTTGCAGTGCCCCTACTAAAGTCGTAGTTTTTGCCTCGGAAAACCTATGCAAAGTTTCCCATTTTTAGTCGAAGGAGACTTAATGAACTTTTTTGCCTGTCGGCAGTGTGGTTTCCTTTGCCACCTCTTGCAGTGGCGATGGTAGGTTCTCTGTCTTATCATTGTAAATAGCACAGATGACGAAAGTGAGACCGATGGCTCAGGTCCGACAAAACTCTGAGTCGACTCTTGTCTCGCCAAAGCGTCAGCCTGCTCATTACTGTATTTACCTGAGTGACCCTTGATCCAGGCGAGTTCGAGAATATTAGAGTAAGAAGCCCGTTCAAGAGTGAGGTGGCACTAAAGTACCACCTCTGAAAGGATCTTCTTCCTATTTAGGGCCATTAAAGTTGTCCTGCTATTTGTTAATATGCGTATAGCTTTATTTTGAATACCTCGTTCCAAAATAAAACTGGCATTTTGCGTGATCGCAGTGACTTCTTTTTGGAAAACAATTGCCTGCGTTCCTAATGCTTTACTTTCGTGAAGGTCTAGGTTATCTGAAAAGTTGCCTGCCCCTGTACCTTCCTTAGTTTTTGATCGATCTATGAAGATGAATGTATCTGCAGGAATCACGTCATCAGGGTCCACACAGACCCTGTACTGCTTCCTAAATATAGTTTGGGTGTAATTGAGTCAACTCTGGCATCCAAGAGTGGCATTGTTAACAACGCCTCCCTTAAGATATCCTGGTGTCTCTCACCGCCTCTCTTATTGTTTCACAATCCCTTAACTTTTAGTCGCCGCTCTTAGTACCACCTCCTCCACATGCAGGTCTATCGGAGGGAGGCCCAAGATGGCTCCCAAGGCTGGATTTTATTGCGCCCGTGATACTAAGACAGGTTAGTCTTTGTATGTGCGTAAGTTCTTTAGCTGCATTAACTTGTGTGGTTCGAGGCCACCAAACAACAGCTCTGTAGCACAGCATAGGTCGTACTACTGCAATGTATAGACATAGAACAGCCTTTGGTGAAAGTCTCTAAAGTTTACCTATGGCCCGTCTGCATTGCCAGAACACTACGTTAGCTTTCGTAGCTTTTACTTGTAAGTGTTTAACCCATTTCAGTTTCTTACCAAGTATAATACCCAAACACTTGACTTCCTCTGAGAGGGTTAAAGATGTTTGAAGAAGTGATGGTAATCTGGTTACCGTTAATTTTCTTTTGCTGGTAAGCAAGACTAACGAGGTCTTGTTTGGATTTATAGTCAAGGAGTTTTCCACACACCATTGTTCAATTAGCTTCAATGCTGTTTGCATTAAGTTGCACAGCACTTGCTCATATTTGCCAACTACTACACTAGTAAGGTCATCAGCATACCTCACCATGTAGAAGCCGGCCCCATTAAGACGATGTAGCAGGTTGCTTCCTACTAGATTCCATAGTAGTGGTGACAATACGCCACCCTAAGGACAGCCCTGCATAAGGAAGTGATTCCCTCTTCACGACAGCGTAAGTACTGTTGGATTAACTGCCTGAGGGTATTATCCACTTTGCGTTCTCTTATAACTTTATCAATACTTTCAAAAGTCGTTTCACTAAACGCACCTTAAGCTGACATGTTGTTCTTGAGGGACTCCTCGATTAGCCCTATCACAGCGTGTAGGGCAGACTCTGTAGACCTCCCTGATATATAGACATGTTGGTTTGGGTGAAGAAGATGGTACTGCCCAATCTCTTCTCAGATATCAATGTCGCATAATCTTTCCAGCGTCTTTAACAAAAAGGACGTTAGACTGATTGGACGATAGGATTGGCCAAGGAGTAGTCCTTCCGTCCCGGTTTGGGAATGAAGACTGCCCTAACCCTCCTCCAGCTTATGGGAATATATCAGTACGCAATACAGCCTCTGAACAGCCTCACAGCCTCTCCAGACTCCCCTGCCGTAGGGCTGGGAAGATGCCATCCAATCCTGGGGACTTAAAAAGTTGAAAAAAAAGATTGCCTATTTTACTCTTTCTTCCTCAACTACCCGATTGGCTAACTCCCAGTCTGCCTGCTCTGAGGCCGGCCTGGGAGCATCCATCTTGGTAGTAGTTGATAAGGGTACATTTCCTGGGAAGTGTGTGTCTAGTAGTAATTTCGCTGGCTCTTCCACGTTTTAGGTAAACGAACCATCTGCACGTTTGAGACAACATGGTTGCCGGTGCGGATCGTTGGACAGGATTCTATTTATTCGAGACGCTTCTTTGGCAGAGTCAACTGAGTTACAGAAAGTCTTTTATAAGTCTCTTATTGAAGTTTTGTATAGCCTTTGGTGATTTTTATAATTCTCCCAGTCGACCATACTTATGCTATATTTTGCCCTATTGAACAATCAGTTCACAGTTTTCCTCAGCTTCTGAATCTCGCTGCACCACCATGGAGCGTTGGAACAAGCAGAAGCTGTTCGAACCGGGCATATCTGCTCAAAGGACTCTACAATGGAGGTTTGAATGAACTCTATACCTCCGTGTAGCTCCTCTAGTATTTAGATTGGACGTGTGTTGCGGTGTGTAAAGCCGTTCTTCCAGGCAGTTCACATAAACCGCTCTGTCTGTCGCTCTAAGGTTCCTGTATTATTTACAGACAACATTTGTTGTTCGCCTTATCCTAAAGCTAAGCATTATATGATATGAAAGGGTTGCTGTAGGCAACACCTTATTATAGCCCCGCCGTGCGGTACGCGAACCACTACAGTCAGTTGGTAGCAATGTTAGATAATTGTAAAAATGACGCGCAAATAAAAGATTACGTCATATCAATATTCGAATTATTACAACATAATAAAAAAGGTTATACTAATTTTAAGGAAAATCAAAAGGGTACTCACGTAAACTGTAAGGCGACTCCAGAGCTACTCCATGATGGCGGGCTCTGTTGATCTTTTTCGGGCGTGGGTAATTTGCTGCCCCGGTCGAATCCAAATTCAAATTTGTCTTCTTCCTATTCCTATGTAGAGGTACGACAGGAAACTGGTTTAAGGAACGATAATCAAAAATAAGGCAAAGGAACCTACATAACCAAAAAAAGACACAAAGATAACTACATTCGTTGGCCTTTCGATCACCAGTCTCGACACGTCTGCCGGAAATTACCACCACCCTTCTTGGCACACCGCGTCGGCGCAAACTCGCGCAAATACGGAAATACGTGCACGTTTTTTAAAATCCTTGACGCGAAATTCTTACAAATTAAAACTAAATTGAAAATGTTTAGTGGCGATTTTTCGGCACGTAACAACCTGCCAGTGCGATATGTGGTTAGAAATACCAATAGAAGCCAAGGTGAGGTCGATAACCGTCTGACTACGCGATGTAACAAACGTCGGCTCGCACCCCTGGTTTATGATTTCTAAATTCCTGCTTGTAATGTATTCAAGAAGTGCTCTTCCTCGTAGGTTGATATTAGCGCTGCCCCAGGTCATATGGTGCGCGTTGGAATCACATCCAATAATGAGATGTTTTTATTCCTCTCGCAGTAGTCAATGACCTCTATCAACTCACTGGGAGGGGGGTCATTTTCTGTTGCGAAGTAAGCTGAAATCAATACTAAATCAGTTTTTGTTTCTATACTACATTCAAGCTGGATGGTCGGGACGTCACGGCCACTCAGTTGAGACAATAAGAGAGCGTTAATATGCCTAGGTATGTAAATACATGCTCTAGGCTTGGATTGGCTATTAGCTGTAAATATAGTGCCCTGAAAGCTGCTCAAACTAGAGATCCAAGGTTCATGGATAAAGGCAATGTCCTGCTTTGTGCTCAGGTGTCTGCATAAGGTACCTGCAGCCGCCCGGCAGCGCTGCAAGTTTAGTTGTACGATGTTTAGTCCCGCCATTTGGACTAGTATGTCACTTACCCTTAAGCGTCGCTGGCTGGACTACCCAGCGACGCTTTCTTGCACTCTTCGGCCAGCCATTCCACCAAGAGGGGGTCAGAGTCCATCGTTTCCATCTGACTGCCTGACGCTATCGGTGGTTGAGTTTCTACCTCCGTCTTCAGCTGTTGCTGTAGATGGGGTAGTGGATGCTGTTGCTTCACTGTTACAGTTTGTTGCTGCTGTTGCATGGTTGCCGGTTGTTGGGCAGCCTCTGCAACAGTTTGTTATTTTTTATTCTGATATTCAGGGAGGTAAGCTTGCAGTGCAGCTTCCCTCCACTACTAGCTATAGTGTCCCTAACATCCTCCCCAACGCCAAAAACAACCAGCTTCTCTGAGGTTAGTCCCTCGTGGCGGTGTGGAAGACGCGCTACTTGGATGTATCTGTCTAAAGGTTTTGCGCCGTCAGACGTCTTTGGACAACATCCATGTCTTCCGAAAGTCCCAAAATCTACAGTGCCTCCTTCAGAAGTCAGGATAGCAATCCCACTTGAACGATCCCTAGGCGTGCAGTCTCCCACAGCTGAGAAAGGTTGCCAACCGCCTCTGTTATCCACTTCATGGAGTGGTCATCCTCGCACCAGATCCGAAAGGTTTCGCCCGAGTACGCTCACCTCCTGAAGGTTGGTGGAGTAGTGCCATAGGGAAGGGAAAACAAATACTCGTCCATAGCGGCTTGTATCAGTTCAGCCTGAGGCTTGGTTATTTTTCCCCAGAGATTGCACCTGTCGATCACAGCTACATGTAAGTGCTTGAAAGCTGCCTCCACATAGCTGCCAACGGCAGTGCGAGCGGTGGCGCTCTTACACTCCCTTTTCGGGGGTTTGGCTTGAGATGGAGTGTCGTTGGATCGCACCCTTTTCTTGCTCCTACCCGTTTTGGCCTCTAACGGTCTTGGGGAGTAGGTAGAAGGTTCGAGGGTGGAGGGTGCCCTATGGTCAGGATGCTCCTCCTTGGATTGGTTAGCCGACGGGCCAGTATTATCTTTAGCAGCCATTTGTAACGCCAGACGTGCCTTCCTCCTTCTCTTCTGTTTTTGCCCTACGAATCCCCTTCCTCTGTGGGCGCTGTTGTTGCCAGTCCTCTGGCTGGTGTTGCTGTCTGCTGTGTTGAGGCTGCTGCTGTTGCAGTTGCTGCTGTTGTTGCGTCTCTATTGGCGTCTGCAACGTAAATTGAGGGGTTTCCGAGGACGCGCCCTCTAAATTGGCTACATTACTTTTTATCCATGTTAGGACGTAATAATTCATCTTTTCGGCTCCCCACCCACCACGGAGTCCAACTGGGATGCCAATCGACACCAAGGCTACCAGGAAGATATAGCCCCCAATGGTAGGTTACGCACGAGCCTAAATATTGCTTTGTAGTAGCACCCATGTAGAGTGTGCCACTCACCCGCAGCACCGGCTGCACGCCCACTAACCCCAGTAGCTCACCCAGTCGGCGGTCCGACCCAACGACATAGCCGATTGATTGTTGTTGGTTAATCCCGACCTCCCGTCTAGTTGAAATCCAGGCCAAAGTGGTGTGTTGCCAGACTCCAGGGAACTAATCCCGCACCAGATGTGGCTCAACCACCAGGACCCCTTCATCCAACCAACACGGGTCGCCACGCACGGCACAAACATGAGGTGGCCTGCCCCTGTGCAGACCGCTATCGGCCCAATAGCAGTAGGGGTTTTTGGTTGTTTGGTCTACGATGTGGGATTGGTCTAACCATCAACGTGCGGGGTTTAAGCCGCACTGACGTTCACTCGCTCCCCTGTATGTTGTGGTTCTTAGACCACTCAACGTCCTGGATCACTACGAGTGCTAAACTTATTCCTTCACAAAGCCCAATGGCAACGAAAGGTTGTTCGTGCGGTGACACTGGGCCCTTTCTATCCGCCACCTGGAGACGCGCCCGATGGGTAACCACCAACCACACGGGTTACGCGGTCGTAAAAATTCTAACAAAAGAGGTTGGCGTACACTAGAAACCCCTTCCCTCTCCACATTGGTAGTTAGCCTGGTATATTTACGTTTTCTTCCGGCTACGTCATTGTACGTAGCATAATTTCTGACGCACTAACGTGGGGCCGCAAATTTTTTGTAATTAATTTCTGCTCCGAGTTTGTTTTAGTTAATTTTTGCTCCGATTTTTTTTATTCTCAGTGCCTAAGTTCCTCACATTTTCTCGGCCTGATACTACTTATCTTTTCATCCCTTACGCACGAACCCGTATTTATTTCTTTTTTTATTTACTACGTGAGTTCGATCTTCTTGAATTTCGATTTTGTTCTCTTTCTTCATCGCTCAATATTATTGGTTGATTAAAATCAGATCATTGGACTTGTGTTTTCGCCAATAATTCTAGTCCGTTGAAAACGCTGGCGCCCAAAATTTTTCTTTTTCTTCTTTCCCTCTCTGTACATTTGTTCTCCCTTTCAAATCTAGGGTTGTTTTTTTTTTCTTCCTTTTCTACCATTTACTTTCATACCACCAATCCTAACAACAAACAACGTCCTTGTATGACGCGTTTTGAGTTTTCCAAACTAACCTTGACACCTCCTAAACCGCGTATTACAACTGCTAAACCCCCTACTATTTCTATTTGGTAGAAAACTGCCCAAAAGAGGCAGACCTGATTCTATGCTCCTTCCAAACCTGAAGACATATATCGGCATTACCCTAAAGTCCTTGATCGTGTTTCGTTTTTTTCTGGCGGCGTAAACGCCTTAGGCCCAGTATCTCGTCCTCACGCCCCAGATTCTTATGACGACTTTGCTCTCCTTCGGACATGATTTTTGGACGTTACGATTTCCTGTTTTACGGGGTTTTCTTTCGTCTTCTTTCGTTTTCTTTCACCCGTGTGGGTCCGGGAATAGAATAGCCCCATGGTACGACCTGCCTGTCGTAAGAGGCGACTACAGCAGTCTAACACATACACACACGTCCAATCCATACCCACACACTTCATAAACACACAGTTCTACTTGGCTCTTCTTTCTTTCTCTTTTTTTCACCCGTGTGGGTCCGGGAATAGAATAGCCCCATGGTACGACCTGCCTGTTGTAAGAGGCGACTACAGCGGTCTAACACATTCACACACGCACACTTTATACACGCACAACACATACACACACACACACATACACACACGCACGCACACGCACACACCTACTCATACATAACTTCACTGGGATTCTGTTTTATTTTCTTTTCTACGAGTCTTAGTTTGTTTTTGGTTTTGTACTTGGTATTGGTGTTATTCTTTTTGGGATTTTTTCTCGTTCCTTTCGTTCCACGTTCCTCTCCTTTTTCCTGTGGCTGGTCTTCCTTGCTGTCGGTCCTTGGTCCGATGGTGTTTTGTCCTTCCGCCCCTGTGGTATTCTTCGTAGGCTTTTTTTCTTTTTTTTTAAAACTGCTACTTTGCCGATTTTTTGGGCCTATTAGCATTTCTTCCTTTTGGTTCTTCGGTTTTGGGTACCACAGTGGGTAGTACATCGTTGCTTTTACCGGCACTCTTCCTCTCGTTCCCCTTGCTGTTCCTTTGTTTACTTGAGGCTTGATCTTTGGGTCCTATGTTGGTTTTCTTCCTCGTTCCTTTTTCTTACTTTGTTTTTTTCGCGAGAAACTAATTTCTTCGTTGAGATCAAAGATTTTCCTATTTCTCTTTATAAGAAACATCCGTCCTTTGACGACTTTTCTGCAGTGCCCATGCCGTTCCATCTTAGTCCTCGTTATTTACTTATTACCCGTCATTCCTTCCTGCTTTTTTTTCTCTTTTTCTCTCTCCTATTATTGGCCCTTCGAGCCGGACAGGACTTATTTTTTTATTTTTTTTTTGGGGTATTCCTTGTTAATTTTGTTTTGTTGTTTCGATAGAAATTTCAATATTTGTGTTTTTTATTGTAAATAGAAAATCGTTGGCGACGTATTATTTTTGTGTTGCTAGGAACCTCTCCCTTCTTTGCATTGGTAGTTAGCCTGGTATATTTACGTTTTCTTCCGACTACGTCATTGTACGTAGCATAATTTTTAGAATCTCAAAAAAACTTAATCCCTTTTGTGTGCTTAGGCAATTTACAATTAAATAGCTAATTTTTAAACTGTACCTGGATACGCCTGGAATGCTATGCTTTACTAGACTGACCGCTGTAACTGTTGACTAACAGCGGTATTTTACAAATAAAATTTATGTATTTGTAATAAAATGTATTCTAAAGGGCACTCGTGCAATACTCAGATGTTTACCCACGTTATATGACCACGAAATCAAGAAAAACTCATTTCCGGCGATGTAATTTTATATTGTCAACAAGAAATGAATGTTATGCTTTTCCAAAAGTTGGGGTAAAAGAAATATGTGTGAGAACAAGCGAAGAGTCAACTCGAACTTGCGCGTGAACGGTGTTTTAGTAAAAATTGCGCCTAACTGCTTTTACAATTATGTGATACTGTTTCATATTAACGCACCCTAAGAGCAAACCCCATAAACCCCCTAAAATACTTTATCTTCTGCTATGTTGTAAGCTGTTCCATTAAAAGATTACCCGAAGGATTCAGCCAAACTTTAGTTTCAATTAACTTCCAAACTCTTAGTAAATTCAAGTTTATTTCCTTTTAGTCATTTTGTCCATTTGGAACACGCGTGTTTACCTCTAAAGTAACCCAAACGTAATATGTAGCGCGGTCTTGTGTATCACTTCAGCCCTGAAGCGTAAACTATATTTTTAGTAAAAGAAAGCTTGTATCTTTTAATATACACAAATGGGGTGAGTTAAAAATAATAGAAATAAATCACAGTTTGCAATTTTGATCAATAGCCGAAGACTTTGTTGTTGTGCGTTTCGCCATCGGCTATCGGATTGACTCTAATCAAAAAGACGATGACTTCTTTTGATACGCTTCTCTATTAGTTATAGGGTCGATTTCAATCAAAAATTGGTTACTTTGTCGGAAGACGCTTCTCCTTCAGCTATCGGATCGATTTTTTCACAGAAAAAGTCTATGCTATCGGGGAATGTTGGAATGTTTCACCATCAACTGTCGGATCGATTTTAAGCAAAATGCTGACTAATTTGTAATACGCTTCTCTGCCAGCTACCTTATTGACTTTAAAAAAAACGAGTATATATTCGTCGCTGTACGTTTTGCTATTAGTTTCTCCATCAACTATCGGATGGATTTTAACCAAATAGTCGATTAGCTTGTCGCGAAACTCTCCTCCGTCTGCTATGGAATCGATTAAAACACATAAAGAAAGATGACTTTGTTGTCGTATGTTTCTCCATTAGTTGTCAGATAGATTTTAAACAAAAAAATTAAAACTTTATCGCAGTACGTTTTTCGTTCAACTATCGGATCGGTTTTGATCAAAAAGTCGATGATTTTTCCCTGATACGTTTTTCCTTTAGCCATCAGATCTATTTTAATCAAAAGTTGATCACTTTTTGTGATATGCTTCTCCGTCAGCTATCGTACCGATTTTTTCAAAAAAGGCATAATAATTTCGTCATAGTACGTTTCTCTATTGGTTGTCAGATCGACTTTATTCAAAAAGTTCACGACTTTATCGTGGTACGTTTTCCATCAACTATCGGATCGATTTTAATCAAAAAGTTGATAACTTTGTCGTATACGCTTCTCCGTCAACTATCGAATCGATTTAAAACAGAAAAAGGAAGATGAATTTTGTTGTGGTATGTTTCTGAATTAGTGGTCAGATCGGTTTTAATCGAAAAGTTGACGACTTTATCGCGGTACGTTTCCTCGTTATGTATCGGATCAATTTAAATTTTAAAGTTGATGATTTTGTTCTGGTACCTTTTTCCACTAGCTATCGGATCTATTTTAATACAAAAGTTGTTTGCTTCGTCACGATGCTCTTCTCCGTCAGTTATCGCATCGATTTCTTAAAAAAAAATATTTTGTTGCGGTACGTTTCTCTATCAGTTGCCAGATCGATCTAAATCAAAAAGTTCACTACGTTATTGCGGTACGTTTCTCTAAAAACTATCTGATCTGTTGTAATCAAAAGTTTTTCGACCAGGTACAGGATATATTTTAATTAATTGGTTGATTACTTTGGATTTTATAATTAGAAAATTTCAAAATATTGTCATTTCGAAATGTTGCTTTTTCGTTTCCGAAATGATATATCAAAATTTTGTAATTTTTAAATTTTGAAATTTCGAAACATCGAAATTTTTAATTTTTGAATGTTCAAAATTTCAAAATTTCAAAATTTCAAAATTTCAAAATTTCAAAATTTCAAAATTTCAAAATTTCAAAATTTCAAAATTTCAAAATTTCAAAATTTCAATATTACAAAATTACAAAATTTCAAAATTTTAATATTTCAAAATTTCAAAATTTCAAAATTTCAAAATTTCAAAATTTCAAAATTTCAAAATTTCAAAATTTCAAAATTTCAAAATTTCAAAATTTCAAAATTTCAAAATTTCAAAATTTCTAAATTTCTAATTTTCAAAATTTCAAAATTTCAAAATTTCATATCAAAATTTCAAAATTTCAAAATTTCAAAATTTCAAAATTTCAAAATTTCAAAATTTCAAAATTTCAAAATTTCAAAATTTCAAAATTTCAAAATTTCAAAATTTCAAAATTTCAAAATTTCAAAATTTCAAAATTTCAAAATTTTTCAAAATTTCAAAATTTCAAAATTTCAAAATTTCAAAATTTCAAAATTTAAAATTTTAAAATTTCAAAATTTAAAATTTCAAAATTTCAAATTTAAAATTTCAAAATTTCAAAATTTCAAATTTCTAAAATTTCAAAATTTCAAAATTTCAAAATTTCAAAATTCCAAAATTTCAAAATTTCAAAATTTTAAAATTTCAAAAATGGACAATTTTAAAGACGAATGCGTTTTAGGAGATAGTTCCAGATTTTGAGGATAAAGTTTTAATTCCACGGACAAAAATTCAAGTACTAAAGCTTTTGAGGAAGATTTTTCAGATTTAGTGAACGAAAGTTTGATTCTATGTCAAAAATTTCGTTGAAGGGCGAGGTTTCATATTTTGAAAATGAAGGATTGCTTGCATGTTGAGAATTTTATGGGTGAAGGTTTTGTGGTGCGGTGAAGAACGTTTCCGATTGATTGATCACATCGTAAAAGTTTCACAAACGAAAGCTTTTTGATTTTGAGAAAGAAAGATTGATTCCTTGGACGAAAGTTTTGTTAAAAAGTTTTCAATTTTAGCAAGAAGAACTGATTCCACGATAAAAAGTCCAAGGAGGGAGGTTTCTAATTTTGGGAATGAAACAAAATTTAAGGACGAATGCGTTTGAGGAGATAGTTCCAGATTTTGAGCTTGAAGTTTTAATTTCATAGAGAAAAATTCAAGGACTAAAGCTTTTGAGAAGGTTTTTCAGATTTTTAGAGCGAAAGTTTGGTTCTATGGCAAAATTTTGTTAAAGGGTAGGTTTCATATTTTAAACATGAAGGATTGCTTGCATGGTAAGAATTTTATGGGATGAAGGTTTGGGGTGTGGTGAAGGACGTTTCCGAATGATTGATCACATCGTAAAAGTTTCACAAACGAAAGCTTTTTTATTTTGAGAAAGAAAGATTGAATCCTTGGACGAAAGTTTTGATAAAGAAGTTTTCAATTTTTAGCAAGAAAAACTGATTCCACGATAAAAAGTCCAAAGAGGGAGGTTTCTAATTTTGAGAATGAAACAAATTTCAAGTACAAATGCGTTTGAGAAGATCGTTCCACATTTTGAGCTTGAAGTTTTAATCCCATGGAGAAAAATTCAAGGACTAAAGCTTTTGAGAAGGTTTTTCAGATTTTGAGAGCGAAAGTTTGGTTCTATGGCAAAATTTTCGTTAAAGGGTAGGTTTCATATTTTGAACATGAAAAATTGCTTGCATGGTAAGAATTTCATGGGTGAAGGTGTTGGGGTGTGGTAGGACGCTTGCGGTATTGAGAATAAGGGATTGATTACATCGTAAAAGTTTCACAAACGAAAGCTTTTTGATTTTGAGAATGAAGGATTGATTCTTTGGACGAAAGTTTTGGGTATGCGCTTTTGGTTTTTGAAAACGATGCATTAATTCCATGGTAAAAATTTCTTGGAGCTTCAAAGGGAGATGTTTCATTTCTTGGCAAAAGCTTTATGTACGAGAGTTTTTGGGGTAAAAACTTTAGATTATGGGAATGAAAGGTTGATTTTAGTAAAAATTTCATGAATGAAAACTATCTATACATCCCCTCTCTGTCTTTGTACTCTTACCATTTTACACCACCACAACGTTGACTATAAAAGAGGGAGAATTAAAACCCTCATTTCATATTTCAAGAGCTACTACAGAAGCTCCTACATCGTGGAACCCCTCGATTCCACATATTTGACCTACACCTACATTCAACTACAACACTATTAATGTTAGAGAAAAGCAGAACCTCAATTTCGAATCTTAAATTTACTTCAGTTTAAATTCACAACCACAAAATGTCACGGATTTGTGTACGTAATGCAATTTTAAATACCTACATCAGTGGCTCACCGCTAAACATATGGTGGCTAGAGCAAGCTGACACCACCTGCTACCACCGCTTTATTGGACATAGCGCTGAGACAGAAACTCCGCTCGAGAGTCTCCAATATTTTGATTGAGAGTGCACAACATCTGCGACAACGTTTGCTAGCTGTAGCTTATTCGGATTATTTTCAAATTATTTTTGTTTCCCTCTGGAGCCTAATCTTCTAAGTGCGGTATGTTTGTGTATACGATATACCATGAGTTGTGTTTAAGGTTAGGAGCAGAACACGCGAGCACGATATATGTGATTACTGGTTTGCTTTGGAAGTGAGCACGTGTGTTCCGAAGCTTGGGAGAAATAAATTTTGTGCTTGAGTTGAGACGTAAATTATAATCGAAGGGTTGGGGTGATTTTTCCGAAGTAGGATAGTGAATGATATCTGATACCTCACGAAAAGTGTACTAAATTAAAACCTATGGAACTTTATTTCGTTATGTGATATAACGCAATTAAGACACCCTTTAACGGTGGCCTGAATCGTTTAGGAAGTGGATTTGTACTGCATCGGACTTTACAAGTTCCTTGTAAATCAGTGGAAGCAAAACATTTACGCGGACGTTAAAGAACACACTGCACCAAGTAAGAGTTTATTTTTGGGAAAGTAATCAGCGTTGAAAGAAATATAAACAGATGAAAGTGCAAATAGTCGAATAAACTTTTACTAGCAAAATTTAATAGCGCTTTCGACCAAGTCTGCCAACATCAGCGGTCCATAGATCGCAAACGATTCCTATAAATAGAATTATTTCAAGCTAATATATTAGAAGTCGATGCCAACGTAATTTTGAACTGGCGCAGTCACAAGGATTTCATTAATCAATCCCCCACCAAAAAAAAAGTTTGTCATTTTTTAATTTGTGCCAAATATAGATGAAGAGGATACTATTGGATTTTTAAAAACAAATCCTCAAATAGAAGAATCCGTTTCCTTGGTGTTAAAATCTTATTTGGTACCTTTCGATCCATTAGGTTCTAACAAGCTTGACTTCATGGCCCACGTTAAGTTTATTTCTAGGAAAAATTTAATCAGAAATACGTAATGTAGTTCCAGAATTTATAAGGGTTGTTTGATCACAAACACGAAAACTGACGGATCCTCGGCTGCATATTGGAAAAACCCTTACGACTTTCTAAAATATCTGACAAATATAGTCAACTGTGGTTGGTGGCTACCCATCAGGCGCGTCCCCAGGTGGCGGATAGGGGGGACCCAGTGTCACCGTACGAGCAATCGTTCGCTGTCATCGGGTTATGTGACAGAATAAGCCTAGCACTCGTAATGATCCAGAGCGCTGTGTAGCATAAAACCTACAATATGCTGGGGAACGAGTGTACGTCAATGCGGACTAAACCCCGCATGATGATGGTTAGGTTAATCTCACATCGCGGACCAAACCACCAAACCCCTACTGCTACATGGTCCGGTAGCGGTCTGCAGAGGGGTCAAGGCTACCTCGTGTTTGTGCCGTGCGAGGCGACCCGTGTCGGTCGGATGACGGGATCCTGGTGGTTGAGCCACACCTGAGGCGGTTTAAATCCCCAGTGTCTGGCAACACGCCACTTTGGCCCAGATTTCACCTAGACGGGGGGTCGAGACTAACCCATCTCAATCAATCGGCTGTGTCGTCGGGTCACACCGCCGACTGGGTGAGCTCTTGGAGGTGAAGGGCGTGCAGCCGGTACTGTGAGTGAGCAGCACATGCTACATGTGTGCTGCTACAAAACGGTATGCGGACTCGTATTTCACTCATCTTACGGGGAGCTATATCTTCCTGGTAGCCCTGGTGTTGTTTTACACATCCCAAACTAGGGCTCCGTGGTGAGTGGGGAGCTGGGAAGATGAACTTTATTCTTAAAAAACATGGATCCTATAGTTAATGTAGTTAATCCAGAGGGTGCGTCCTCGGACACCCCTCAAGTTTTGTTGCAGGTCCCACAGAAACTGCAATGAAAAGAACAACAACATCAGCCCCAAGGTGGGGAAAATGTTAAGCCAGAGGAGTGGCAACAGCAGCGCCCATAGAGAAAGCGAATCAGTGGGGCTGAACAGAAAAGAAGGAGGAGGGCCCGTTTGGCGGCACAGGAGGGTGTGGTGAAAAAGACTGACCCTATGGCTAACCTATCCACGGCACAACCTGATGCCAATCAAACACCCTCCACTTCAAAACCATTCACCTCCGCCCCTAGGCCTGCAGTGGCCAAGACGCGGAGCATGAAAAGAGCCAGATCTAAGGGCACCCCTCCGCAAGGTAGACCGCGGAAGAGGGGCTGTCAGACTGATACTAAACAGCCCGTCACTGGAAGCTACGTGAAGGCAGCTGCTAGGCACCTTCAGGTGGCTGTCTTAGACAAAAATAACCCTTGGGGTAAGATTACCAAAGCCCAAGCAGACACCTTGCAACTAGCAATTGAGAAGGCTTTGGACGACCGTCTGTTCGCCCTTCCCAATGATAGCGCTCCCCCGACTTATATTAGGTGGGCGTACTCGGACGAGATCTTCCGGATCTGGTGCGAGGATGACCACTTTCTAACATGGATTACAGAGGCGGTTGGCAACCTCCCACAACTGTGGAAGGCTGCACGCCTTACAGTCGTCCAGGTGGGACTGTTGCCTAGGCTCCTAAAGGCGGCGCTGTGGATTCCGGGGCCCGCGGAAGACATGGATGTCGTCCAAAGGCGTCTGCGTGTACAGAACCCCTGGGCTGACACATCCAAGTGGTGCGTCTTCCACACCGCCACAAGAGATCAACCTCCAGGGAGGCTGATAGTCTTTAACGTTGGGGAAGACGTGAGGGAGACTATCAACAGTAGGGAGGCAAGCTACACTACAGGCTCACCTCCCTAAATCTTAAAATACAAAAATCGCAACCTGCCGCAGAGGCAGCTCAACCGGCTGCCGCGCAACAGCAGGCTCAACCTCCACCTCCTGAGCAGCTAAAGCGAGCTCCGCTCCTACAGCAACCTCAAAAGGCTGAGGTAGGCAAACCATCGACTGCGGCAAGCAGTCAGATGGACACAGCAGACTCCGATCCGCTGCTAGTGGGATAGCTTGCGGAGGAGTACAGTAAAGCGTCACTGGACAGCCCGCCCAGTGAGGCTTGATAAGCAAGTTTAACCCATCGCAGACCAATGGCGGGACTAAACTTTATACAACTAAACCTGCAACATTGCCGGGCGACTGCAGCATCGTTATGCAAACACCTGAGCAATACCCAGGCCATCGCCCTTATCCAAGAACTCTGGGTGGTATGCTCAGGAATCTCGGGACTGGGAAGCCTAAATGGTACTATCTTTGCATCTACATACCAAGGCACATAAATGCTCTCCTCCTGCCACAACTGAGTAGCCGTGATGTCGCAGCCGTACATATCTGTTGCAGGATGGGAGGAATTACTGACATAATCTTGATCTCGCCCTTTTTTCCAATTGACCATGACCCACCTCCTCCGGAGTTGACGGCAGTCATTGGTCACTGTGATAGGCACAAAAAGCATCTAATTATCGGATGCGATTCCAATGCGCACCATGTGGTATGGGGTAGCGCAGATATAAACCCCCGTGGAAAAGTATTACTTGAGTATATATCGAGTAAGAATCTGGAGATTCTTAACTGGGGCAGCAAACCCACGTTTGTGACATCTCGCTTCCAGACAGTCATCGACTTAACCCTGGCATCGTCAGGCATTTCAAGGCATATCTTGAACTGGCAGGTGACGCCTAAAGCGACACTGTCAGATCACAGATTGTTAAGTTTTAATTTAAAGGCAGCAGTAGCTGTTTGTAAAGAATACAGGAACCCAAAAGCGAACAACAGGTCTGTCTATCTAGACAGCTTGGAGCAACGCCTTTTGACACCACAAGGTACTGACAGCCCAAAAACAATAGAAGAGCTACAGAGATACTCGGTCTCTCTACAAAACTCAATCGTAGAGTCCTTTGAACAGGCATGTCCGGTCAGGACAGATTCTACTCGCTCCATTACCCCATGGTGGAGCGCGGAGCTTTAGAAGCTGAAAAAGACCCTGGGCAAACTGTTTAATAAAGCAAAGAACACCAGAAGTTTGGCTGACTGGGAGGCGTATAAAAGCCACCAGTGACTATACAAAACGACAATTAGAAAACGACAGAGAGACTCATGGAAGACCTTCTGTAACTCAGTCGAGTCTACCAATGCAATGCCTCGCATTAACAAGATTTTATCCAAAGACCCTCGTTATCAACCATGCTGTCTGAAATGTGTGGATGGTACATACACCACCAACGAGGCAGAAACAGCGGAGTTACTTGCGGACACGCACTTTCCAGGTAGTGGATCAACCCAGCTCGGCCCCTGACGGGGCCGACTGAGAGGTTTCAAACCGGGTAGTGGATGAAAGGAAAATTAAATGGGCTATCTCAACTCTCAAACCGTTTAAGTCCCCTGGAAGGGATGGCATCTTCCCCGCCCTACTACAGTGGGGAGTGGAGAAACTGACACCATTCCTTGTGGTACTTTTTAGGGGCTGTATTGTTTTTAGATACATCCTATCAGTTGGAGAGAGGTTAAAGTTGTCTTCATTCCTAAACCAGGCCGGAAGGACTACTCCCAGACTAAATCCTACAGACCGATCAGTCTCACGTCTTTTTTGCTAAAAACCTTAGAGAGACTGTGCGACAATGATATGAGGGAGAGGATAATGCTTTCTTATCCACTTCACCCAAATCAACACGCCTTCATACCAGGAAAATCAACGGAATCTGTCCTCCACGCTGTTGTAGGACGGATTGAAAAAACCCTAGATAATAACATAACCGCCTTAGGCGCATTTATTGATATTGAGGGTGCGTTCAGCGAAACCACTTTTGCAAGCATCGATAGAGTTCTACGGACACATGGAGCTGAGGACATACTTCGGCAGTTTACCATGCAGATTCTACGATGTCGACGAGTACACATCAATGTGGGGGAAACCTCAGTAGATAGGGCGGTAGGTAAAGGCTGTCCCCAAGGGGGCGTGCTGTCACCGCTACTATGGAATTTTCCAACGTCTTAATGAGGCAGGTTTCTACACGATAGGTTACGCCAACGACATAGCCATCCTAGTAGTCGGCAAATTCGAACAAGTGCTGTGTAATTTGATGCAAGCAGCACTAATGATCACGGAGCTCTGGTGCTCCAATAACTTTTTAACCATCAACCCCAACAAAACGGCGCTGGTGTTGTTTTCCAATAAAAGGAAGCTGACGGTAACCAAATTGCCAATGCTCTTCCAAACTTCTCTGCCCTTATCAGAAGAAGTCAAGTATCTGGGCATTATACTTGATAAGAAGATGAACTGGGACAAACACCTACAAATGAAAACTAGCAAAGCCAACCAAGTGTTCTGGCAATGCAAACGTGCGATAAGCAAACTTTGGGGTCTTCCACCAAAGGCTGTCCTGTGGCTATACATCATGGTAGTTAGGCCGATGCTCTGCTATGGCGCTATAGTCTGGTGACCCAGGACCAGACTGGCCCATACAGTCAAAGATCTTACTCATATCCAAAGAGTAGTCTGTCTAAACATTACAGGTGCAATGCGTTCTACACCTACTGCAGCCTTAGAAGCCATCCTAGGCCTCACTCCGCTGGACCTACATGTGGAGGAGATGGCTTTGAGAGCGGCAATGAGGCTAGGGTTCAAAGGTCTATGGATCGATAAGGGAGACGGTGGTAGACACCACAACATACTAAGAGAGGTGGTGCAGAACACCCCTATCTTGGGAGGAGTGGTTGATTCGATCGCACCCATAATGATTTCCAGGAAGCGCTTTGGGGTTTGCCTAAACACTGAGGACGCCTCCTTAACGGAGATCTCCATCTACACAGAAGGTTCCAAAACAAATGAAGGTACCGGGGCAGGCATTTTCTCCGATGACCTAGACCTTCATGAAAATGTTGCGCTTGGCAGGCTGGTAACTATCTTCCAAGCGGAGGTCATAGCCGTCATGCATGGCGCTAACGCCATACTGGAACGTGGAATCCAAAACAAAGCTATACGCAGCTTGAGCGTTAGTAGAGCAGCTCTTCTGAGCTTAAACAAGCAGAAGCTTCTATCGGGGGTGGTATACCAATGCCATCGTGTTCTCGAGCTCGCTTCTAATACAAACGCCCTTGAGCTGGTTTGGATCAAAGGGCATTCAGGAGTACATGGTAACGAACAAGCCGATTTTTTGGCGAGGCAGGGAGCGGCTCGGGATTTTGTCGGCCCTGAGCCATCGGTTGCTATTGCGCCATCGGTGGTGTTCTCCATGATAAGACAAATAACCCACCGCACTCACAAGGATAGGTAGGCTTGTACATTAAACTGCCGGCAGGCAAAAATGTTCATAAGGTCTCCCATGACCAAAATAGAAAAATTTGTCATACGCTTGCCGAGACAGAAACTACGGCTACTAGTGTAGGTATTCTGTCCGGGCATTGCACTTTAAGAAAGCACCTGCAAAGGATGGGTCTGTCAGACAACCCCACCTGTCGCGGCTGTCAACAGGAGGATGAGACGGCGGAGCACATTCTGTGCACCTGTCCGGTACTCGCCCGACTTTGAAGATCCATGCTGGGGGACTTCTGGCCCGAGAAGGCCGGAATTCGAGACACCCCCCCGGTTCGACATCCTCAAATTCACCTGCAAGGTCGGGTGGTTGAGCAATAAAGGACCAACCTAGGGCAAGGAAGGCAGCACAATGGGTCCACCAGGAGGCCTAAGTGCGCGTGGCCTTAAGTCACCCTTCCCAATTTAATCAATCAATCATTGTCAACTACGTAAAACCATCTAGTTTTTTATTCGTTTCCAGAGCGCCCTGGTACTTGAGGACACGATCTGGCGCCATCGAGTTTACCGACTCATAAATCTCAAAAGCGCAACCCTTAAATATCGAAATCAGTTCCTTGTAAGATAATTATACACGGTTCTATCCGTCTCATTGAATCCGAATAACAAGCGCTCGTGTGACCGACGCTAGGCCTATCACCATCAAGGATTTTAATTCAAAAACTTTGACTGGTTTAGGAATTTACAAGGGTTGTTCAATTAAAAAACATGATAGATGAAGAACACCCAGCTGCTTATTGGCGAACCCTTAGACTCATTGAATCCGAATAAAAAGCGCTCGTATGACCGACGCAAGGTCTATCACCATCAGGAGTTTAATTCAAAAACGTTGACTGGTTTAGGAATTTATAAGGGTCATTCGATAAAAAACATGAAAAACGAAGACTACCTGGTTGCGTGTTGGCCGATCTCTTGATGGCCTTAACAATTTCAAAATATTCGACAAATATTGCCAATAGAAAGCGCCCAGTACGACGTTTTTCTCTTTGTTCATTTCCAAGGTTCCCTGGTACTTTTGGACACGATCCAGCGCCATAAATCCCCGAAGTGTAACCTTTTAATATCGAACTCGATTCCTTGTAGGACGATTTTTCTCAGTTCCAGTCGACTCATTGAATCCGAATAAAAAGCGCTCGTTTGACCGAAATCTGAAAATAAGTCTGTAGATAAACGTCTTCGGGAAAAGTCTGAAAACACGTTTGCAGAGAAATTCTGCAGAATAAGATCCGAAGGCAAGTCCGCACAAAAGTGTCTGTAAAATAAGTTTGAACGCAAGCCCGTAGAAGAAGTTCGCAAAGAGTCTGAGTACGTATGCAGAGAAAACCTGCAGAAAAAGTCTGCAAAGAGGTCTAAAGACAAGTCTAAGAAGAAGTTTTCGAAAAATCTTATAATACGTCTGCAGAAAAAGTCAACAGACAAGCTTGAAGAAAAGAGTCCGTAGAAAAAGTCTGAAGATAAGCTTGTAGAAGAAGTTTACTAGAAGTCTGGAGGCACTTTTGCTAAAGAAATACGCAGATAAAGCCTGCAAAAATGTTTGAAGACAAGGCTGTAGAGAAACGCTTTTGCGAAAAGTTTAAAGACATGCCTGCAGAGAAATTTTGCAGAATAAGATCCGAAAACAAGCGCGCAGAAAAGTGTCTGGAGAAATAGTTTGAAAGCAAGCCTGTAGAAGAAGGTCGCAAAAAGTTTCGAGCACGTATGCAAAAAAAGCCTGCAGAAAAAGTCTGCAAAGAGGTCTCAAGACAAGTCTAAGAAAAATCCTTCAGCAGAGCCCTTATAATACGTCTGCAGAAAATTTCTACAGACAAGTTTAAAGAAAAGAGTCCGTAGAAAAATTTTGAAGATAAGCTTGCAGAAGAAGTTTGCTAAACATCCAAAGGCACTTCTGCAAAAAATCCGAAGACAAGTCTGTAGATAAACGCTTTCGGGAAAAGTCTGAAAACACGTTTGCAAACAAATTCTGCAGAATAAGATCCGAAGGCAAGCCCGCAGAAAAGTGTCTGTAGAATAAGTTTGAAGGCAAGCCTGTAGAAGGAGTTCGCAAACAGTCTGAGCACGAATGCAGAGAACACTTGCAGAAAGGTCTGCAAAGAGGTCTAAAGACAAGTCTAAGAAGAAGTTTTCAAAAAAATCTGCAGAAAAAGTCTACAGACAAGCTTCAAGGAAAGACTCCGTAGAAAAAGTCTGAAGATAAGCTTGTAGAAGAAGTTTGCTAGAAATCTGGGGGCACTTTGTCTAAATAAATACGCAAATAAAACCTACAAGCAAGTTTAAAGACAAGTCTGTAGAGAACCGCCTTCGGGAAAAGTTTGAAAACACGTTTGCAGAGAAATTCTGCAAAATAAGATCCGAAGACAAGCCCGCAGAAAAATGTCTGTAGAATAAGTTTGAAGGCAAGCCTGTAGAAGAAGTTCGCAAAAAGTCTGAGCGCGTATGCAGAGAAAACTTGCAGAAAAGATCTGCAAAGGGATCTAAAGACAAGTTTAAGAAGAAGTTTTCAAAAACATCTGCAGAAAAAGTCTACAGACAAGCTTGAAGGAAAAACTCCGTAGAAAAAGTCTGAAGATAAGCTTGTAGAAGAAGTTTGCTAGAAATCTGGGGACACTTTGGCTAAATAAATACGCAGATAAAGCCTGCAAACAAGTTTAAAGACAAGTCTGTAAAAAAACGCCTTCGGGAAAAGTCTGAAAACACGTTTGCAAACAAATTCTGCAGAATAAGATCCGAAGGCAAGCCCGCAGAAAAGTGTCTGTAGAATAAGTTTGAAAACAAGCCTGTAGAAGAAGTTCGCAAAAAGTCTGAGCGCATATGCAGACAAAACTTGCAGAAAAGGTCTGCAAAGAGGTCTAAAGACAAGTCTAAAAAGAAGTTTTCAAAAAAATTTGCAGAAAAAGTCTACAGACAAGCGTGAAGAAAAGAGTCCGTAGAAAAAGTCTTAAGATAAGCTTGTAGAAGAAGTTTGCTAGAAATCTGGGGGCACTTTGGCTAAATAAATACGCAGATAAAGCCTACAAGCAAGTTTAAAGGCAAGTCTGTAGAGAAACGCTTTGGGGAAAAGTCTGAAAACACGTTTGCAGAGAAATTCTGCAGAATAAGGTCCGAAGGCAAGCCCGCAGAAAAGTGTCTGTAGAACAAGTTTGAAGGCAAGCCTGCAGAAGAAGTTCGCAAAAAGTCCGAGCATGTATAAAGAAAAAACCTGCAGAAAAAGTCTGCAAAGGGGTCTATAGACATGTCTAAGAAGGAGTTTTCTAAAAATCTTATAATACGTCTGCCGAATAATTCTACAGACACGCTTGAAATAAAGAATCCGTAGCAAAGCCTAAAGGTAGGTATGTAGAAAAAGTTTGCTAGAAGTCTAGAGACACTTTTGCTAAAGAAATACGCAGATTGAGCCTGCAGAAAAGTCTGAAGACAAGTCTGTAGAAAAACGCCTTCGCGATAAGTCTAAAGACATACATGCAGAGAAATTTTTGCAAAATAAGGTCCGAAGGCAAACTCGCAGAAAAGTGTCTGTAGAAATAGTTTGAAAGCAAGTATGTAGAAGAAATTCGCAAAAAGTTTCGAGCACGTATGCAGAAAAAAGCCTGCAGAAACAGTCTGCAAACGAGTCTAAAGGCAAGTCTAGAAAAAAGCCGCATAAAGTGGTGTGTTGTAGACTAGTAAAATTAGTATTGGTTGTGGCGCGAGGGTGAAGAACCCTGTAGTTACGGGTTCGAATCCCATACACGCCACTCTCCGTATACGACTACGCCAGTCTCTCTTACAATACGAAATATAGCAGTAGCACCCTTGTATCGTCCTCGGTTCTAACTTAGTGTTAAAATTTAGGTATTCAAAGTTTTGTTGAATAAAATCGCTTCAGCTTACACTGAATTCCTTTCAACGAACGAGTCTACAAAACCATTGTATATTCAGATGAGTTACAAATTTTAAAATTTTAATTTTCGGAATATGTAATTTTTGAATTTCCAAATTTTATTATTCCTAATTTTCATAATTGCCCAATTTTAATTTCTTAACAATCACATTTCTTCGACTTTCTACAATTTTTTAATTTTTAAGTTTTCAAACTTTCTATTACCAAAGTATACAATTTTTATTTTTATTAATATAAATTTCCAGCTTACCAATATTTCAATTTTTCGAAATTTTCCATTTTTAAAGTTTTTTGCGCTTTAGTATTTTCAAATTTCAAATTGATCTATTCTAAATATCGTATTTTTTAAATTGTTAAATTTTGAAACTTAGAAATCTATAATTTTGGAATTTTCCAAAAATTTGAAATTTTATCAATTTCAAAATTTCAAATTTTAAAATTGTAATATTTCGAAATTTTTAAATTTCTAAATTTTGAATATCAAAATTTCGAAAATTCTAAATTTTGTATTTTCAAAATTTTAAATTTTTTGACATTTTTCCATATACAACTTTTTAGGTTTAAGTATTCCCAAATTTTAAATTAATACATTCTAAATAAGGTTTTTTCTAATTGTTAAATTTTGAAATTTGAAATTTTGCAATTTTGATATTTTTAAATTACTGTATTTTGAAATTTTGAAATTTTGAAATTTTGAAATTTTGAAATTTTGAAATTTTAAAATTTTGAATTTTTGAAATTTTAAAATTTTAAAATTTTGAAATTTTGAAATTTTTTAAATTTCAAAAAATTTTGAAATTTTGAAATTTTGAAATTTTGAAATTTTGAAATTTTGAAATTTTGAAATTTTGAAATTTTAAAATTTTGAAATTTTGAAATTTTGAAATTTTGAAATTTTGAAATTTTGAAATTTTGAAATTTCAAATTCAAGTTTTGAAATGTCGACAAAGGAACTAATTATTAAACTACAACGAATGACAGATTAAAATTGCCAATAAATAAATGGGCGGCAACGAAGCCAATTGAATTTGTCGGCGGAGAAATTAATTAAAATTACCAACATTGGACTAATTAGTAAATCATCGGCCATAGGCAAACTATAAATTACAGACAATAGAACCAACCAATAAGTTACTGCCAATGATTAAAACTGCCTGCAATATAAAAACTATGAATTGCGAACAATCAAACTAATTAGTAAACTACAAACGGTGGAACAAATTAAAATTGTCACCAAAGAAACTAATTAAAATTGCCGATAATTAAACTAATTAAACTTGCCGCCAAAACAAAAACTCTACATTGCCGACAATGGAACTAATTATCAAACTACAAATAATGGAACACATTAAAATTGTCTTTGGCGTAACTAATTAAATTTTAATTAGTTTCTTCGGCGACAAATTAAATTAATTTATATTACTCGCGCTGCATCTAATTATCGACCAAATTACCTGCTGTAGAAGTAATTAACGGCAATAGAACTAATTGAAGTTATCGATTGCGCAATTATTTACTATTGCGTTGGTGCTAATTAAAGAATTACCGGCAATGGGCAAACTATAAATTACAGATAACGAAACCAACCAATAAATTGCCGCCTATGAACCTAATTAACAAACTATAAACATTAGAGCTAAGTAAAATTACCGGCAATATAAAACTATGAATTTCCGGCAATTGAACTAACTTAAAAGCTGTAAACGGTAAGATAAATTAAAATTGCCGCCGATGAAACTAATTAAAATTGTTGGTAATGGAATCAATTAATAAATTACCGACAATAAAGCAAATTAATACATGGGCGACAATGGAACTAATTAAAATTGCCGGTGGCGAAATCAATTAAGATTACTGACATCGGAACTTATTAACGAATTACCAGCAATGGGCAAACTACCAACCAATAAACTGCCACCAACGGAACTAATTGTCAAATTTTAAACAATGAAACTAATTAAAATCGCCCGCAATTAAACTAAGTAAAATTGCCGACAATATAAAAACTATAAATTGTCGACAATGCAACTAATTAGCAAACTACGCAGAATGGAACAAACTAAAATTGTCGCCAATGTAACTAATTAAATCGCCGGTAATTGAACTAATTGAAATTACCGCCAATATAAACTCAAAATTCCTGAGAATAGAACTAATTAGCAAACTACAAACAAGGGAACAAACATAAATGGTCGCCGGCGAAACCAATTAAATTTTAATTAGTTTGATTGATGAGAATTTTAGTTTAAATTAATTTAAATTACCTACGATGCATCTGATTAAGATTGCTGTCAGTGCAGCTAATTAATAAATTACCTGCTGAAAAAGTAATTAACGGCAATAGAACTAATTAAAATTGCCAATAACGCAACTAATTAAAATTATTGGCGTTGGTGCTAATTAGAGAATTGCCGGCAATGGGCAAACTATAAATTACAAGCAATAAATTGTCGGCAATATAAAAGCTGAATTACCGACAATGAAACTAACTGGCAAACTGGAAACGATAAGACAGATTTACGTTGCCGCCGATGGAATTAATTAAAGTTGTTTGTAATGAAGCTAATTAATAAATTACCAGCAATAAAACGAACTAATATATGGACGGCAATGGAACTAATTCAACTTGCGGGTGGAAAAGCTAATTAAAATTGCCGACATTGGAAAATAATTAATAAATTACCGGCAATGAGCAAACTGTAAATTACAGATAATGACACCAAGCAATACATTACCGCCAATAGAAGGCTCCATTTTGCCGACTCTACCAAACACGTCTGCACTCGAGGAAATCCGACTGTTTTGACGCATCGACTTTTACAAGCCATCGTCACTCCTCCAAGATAAGTTAATGTTTTTACTAAATACTCCCTGTATATTTGTTGTGGTTTGTTTAGCATTTTTCTTAATCCTCGTTGGGGAAAAAAGTAATGTTCTCACACAAACTGCTAGGCACAGCTGCACGTTTACGCATGAGTGCAATCCGTGCGGTTTTCCACACCACAAATCATAATTCAATATCCGGACTTACATTCAAACTAACCATTGTGTGGTTTCAAACGCTTATATTAAATATAATAATAAGGAAAATCTCCCCGTGCGGGGTTTAGAGATCTCTTTAACCTAAAAATACAGTAAAAGATGAAACCTTTTTAAAAAGAGCGCAACAGCAGTTTGTGTAATACACTATCAGTATGGCATCCGATTATAAAACAACTGATGCCAATTTAAACCTGGTAATTACTGATCGAGTGTGTCGTACGAATTATTCGCAGACTGACCTTGGGAAAAGTCTTGTCTCATCGATATTCTACACTTTGGCATTCGATAAAAAATTGTGGTCGTGTCTCTGTGATTCCTAAATTCTTTTGGTTCCTTTGCGCCTTCTTGAAATTTCTTTTTATTTCCAGTTTAATCAATTAAACTAAAACATCCCCTTAAGCCGTATACAAATTTCTCATACTCTTCGTATCGCCTATGCGCCCCACTTCTGTCAATATACAACCTGGAAAATATTACCGCGCTTGTGTTTTACTATTATGCACTTTTTCCAATCTGTCAGCTACATGTGCATCGGGGAAAGTAATATGTAAATGGAAAATCCGTGTTCCCTACACGAGCGCTTACAAACCCGCTATTACAAAGGGAATGTAAAAGAGTTGTTATGCAAGCTAGATTTAATGCATATAAACGTCGTAGTTTATGAAAATAAAGGTTCTATCGAAACGTTTTTCTTGTGATAAACCAGAACTTTAGTTCTTGCTTTTGAAATTAATCAACTGAATTAGGCGCATTTTGGGCTTCGTGTGCGTGTGATATTAAAAAGACTTTGATTGGTCGCAAAATATAATTAAATAAATTCTTGTTTCATCGCTAATCCGATTCGAAATTATCTTATCGGTAAAGGGCTAGGACACACAATTGGTCAAGTCGATTAGATATCTCAGTAAATTATTTAGTGTACAATTTTGTAGCAGTTACTACATAATATAATCGTCGCTTTTCCCAAAAATGTGTGGAAATTTGCTAGCCGTGGAAAATTCTAGCAACTAAAAATCTAATAGCAACTGGAAATTTGTTAGCAACTTGAAATTTCTAGCAACTGAGGATTTGCTAACTGGAAATTTGGTTGCAACTGCACATTTCCAACAACTGAAAATTTACGAGCACTGGAATATTCATCGGCAACTGGAAATTTGTTAGCAAATGGAATAGAAGAAAGATATCGGACTGGAAATTTCTAGCAGCTAAGAATTGGCTAACAACTGGAAATTCGTTTGCACCTTTACGTTATCAACAGCTGTAAATTTGGGAGCAATGGAATATTCGTCAGCAATTGGAAATTTGTTAGCAAATAAAATATCTAGCAAATTGGAATTTGCTAGCAACAGATATTTGTTAGAGAATGAAAAATAGAAAACGAAAATTTGTTTGCAATTTTGTAGAAGAAAGGAATCGGACACCGGTGTTGGCATATCGAAATTTGCTAACCATAGAATTTTCCAGCAAATGAAAATTTATTCGCAACTGGAAATCTCTTAGCGACTGGAAATTTCTAGCAGCTGAAAATTTGCTAACAACTGGAAATTCGTTTGCAACTTCACGTTATCAACAGCTCTAAATTTGCGAGTAATGGAATATTCGTCAGCAACTGGAAATTTGTTAACAACTGGAAATTTTTAGCAACTGATAATTTGCTAACTGGAAATTTACGAGCAATGGTATATTAATCGTCAACTGGAAATTTGTTAGCAAATGGAATATCTGTTAGCAACGGATACTTATTAGCGAATGAAAAATAGAAAACGAAAATTTGTTAACAATTTTGTAGAAGAAAGGTATCGGACGCCGGTGTTGGCATATCGAAATTTGCTAACCATGGAATTTTCTGAAAAATTCTAGCTAATGAAAATTTACTAACAACTAGAAATTCGTTTGCAACTGCACGTTTCCAACAACTCAAAATTTGCGAGCACTGGAGTATTCGTCCACAACTGGAAATTTGTTAGCAAATGGATTATCGGACGCCGGTGTTGGCATATTAAAATTTGTTAACCATGGAAAATTCCAACAAATAAAAATCTAGTAGCTACTGGAAATTTGTTAACACCTAGAAATTAATAGCAACTGCGAATTTCCTAACAACTGAAAATTCGTTTCCAACTGCCCGTTTTGAAAAACTGAAAATTTACGAGCAATGGAATATTCATCAGCAAATGGAAATTTGTTAGCAAATGGAATATCTAGCAAATGGAAATCCGTCAGCAACAAATATTTGATAGCGAATGAAAACTAGAAAACAAGAATGTGTTAACAATTTTGTAGTAGATAGGTATCTAACGTCGGTGTTGGCATATCAAAATGCAAGCCTTGGAAAATTCCAGCAAATAAAAATTTATTAGCAACTGGAAATTTCTTAGCAACCGGAAATTTTTAGCAGCTGAGAATTTGCTAACAACTGGAAATTCGTTTGCAACTTCACGTTATCAACAGCTGTAAATTTGCGAGCAATGGAATATTCGTCAACAACTGGAAATTTGTTAGCAAATAATTTATTTATCATTTTGGAATCTGTTAGCAACAGATATTGGATAGAAAAAACGAAAATTTGTTTGCAATTTTGTAGAATAAAGATATCGGACACCGGTGTTGGCCTATCGAAATTTGCTAACCATGGAATTTTCTAGCAAATCAAAATGTATTAGCAACTGGAAATTTGTTAAGGACTGGAAATTCGTAGCAGCTGAGAATTTGCTAACAACTGAAAATTCTTTTGCAACTGTACGTTTTCGATGAAAATTTGCAAGCAATGGAATATTCATCAGCAACTGGAAATTTTCTAGTAAACGGAATATCTAGCAAATTCGAATCTGTTAGCAACGGATATTTGTTAACGAATGAAAAATAGAAAACAAAAATTTGTTAGTAATTTTGTAGAAGAAAGGTATCGGACGCCAGTATTTGCTTATTGAAATTTGCTAGCCATGCAAAATTCCTGCATATGAAAATCTTTAGCAACTGGAAAATTGTTAGAAACTGGAAATTTCTAGCAACTAAGAATTTACTCACAACTTAAAATTCGTTTGCAACTGCACGTTTTCAACAGCTGAAAATTTATCGAGCAATGGAATATACGTCAGCAACTGGAAATTTGTTAGCAAATGGAATATCTAGCAAGTTGGAATCTGTTTGCAACGGATAGTTATTAGCAAATGATGAATAGAAAACGAAATGTGTTAGCAATTTTGTAGAAGAGAGGTATCGGATACCGGTGTTGACATATCGAAATCTGTTAATCATGTAATTTTCTAACAAATGAAAATTTATTAGCAACTGAAAATTTCTTAACGACTGGAAATTTCTAGCAGCCGTAAAGTTTCTAGCAACTAGAAATTCGTTTGCAACTGCCCGTTTCCAACAACTGAAAATTTTCGAGCGCTGGAATATCCGTCAAGAACTGAAAATTTCTTAGCAAATGGAATATATAGCAAATTGGAGTCTGTTAGCAACGGATATTTGTTAACGAATAAAAAAATCGAAAACGAAAATTTGTTAGCAATTTTGTTGAGGATAGGTAACGGTCGTCGGTGTTGTCATAACAAAATTTGCAAGCTTTGGAAAATTCCAGCAAATGAAAATTTATTAGCAACTGGAAATTTCTTAGCGACCGGAAATTTCTAGCAGCTGAGAATTTGCTAACAATTGGAAATTCGTTTGCAACTGCACGTTATCAACAACTGAAAATTTGAGAGCAATAAAATTTTCGTCAGCAACTGGAAATTTGTTAGGAAATAAAATATCTAGCAATTGGATTCTGCTAGCAACGGAGATTTGTTAGTGAATGAAAAGTAAAAAACGAAAATTTGTTAGCAATTTGTAGACGAAAGGCATCGGACACAGGTTTGGCATATCGAAATTTGCTAACCACGGAGCTTTCTAGCAAATGAAAATTTATTAGCAACTGGAAATTTCTTAGCGACTGAAAATTTCTAGCAGCTGTGAATTTGCTAACAACTAGAAATTCGTTTGCAACTGCTAGCTGAAAATTTGCGGGCAATGGAATATTCATTAGCAACTGGAAATTTGTTAGCAAATGAAATATCTAGCAAATTGGAGTCTGTTAGCAACAGATATTTGTTAGAGAATGAAAAATAGAAAACAAAAATTTGTTAGCAATTTTGTAAAAGCAAGGTATCGGACGCGGGGGTTGGCATATCGAAATTTGCTAACCATGGAATTTTCTAGCAAGTGAAAATTTATTTGCAACTAGAAATGTTTTAGCAACTGGAAATTTCTAGCAGCTGAGAATTTGCTAACAACTAGAAATTCGTTTGCAACTGCACGTTTCCAACAACTGAAAATTTTTGAGCACTGGAATATCCGTCACAACTGAAAATTTGTTAGCAAATGGAATATATAGCAAATTGGAGTCTGTTAGCAACGGATATTAGTTAACGAATAAAAAAATCGAAAACGAAAATTTGTTAGCAATTTTGTAGAAAAAAAATATCGGACACCGGTGTTGGCATATCGAAATTTGTTAACCATGGAATTTTTTAGCAAATGAAAATTTATTCGCAACTGGAAGTGTCTTAGCGACTGGAAATTTCTAGCAGCTGAGAATTTGCTAACAACTAGAAATTCGTTTGCAACTGCACGTTTTCCACAACTGACCATTTTCGAGCACTGGAGTATTCGTCAACAACTGGAAATTTGTCAGTAAATTGGAATCTGTTAGCAACGGATGCTTGTTAGCGAATAAAAAATAGAAAAACGAAAACTTGTTAGCAATTTTGTAGAAAAAAGGTATCGGACGCCGGTGTTGGCATATTGAAATTTGTTAACTATGAAATTTTCTAGCATATGAAAATTTATTCGCAACTGGAAGTGTCTTAGCGACTGAAAATTTTTAGGAGCTAAGACTTTGTTAACAACTGGAAATCGTTTGCTACTGCACGTTTTCATCAACTAAAAATTTGCGAGCAACGAAATATTCATCAGCAACTGGAAATTTATTAGCAAATGGAATATTTAGCAAATAGGAATCTGTTAGCAACGGATACTTGTTAGCGAATAAAAACTAGAAAACGAAAATTTTTAACAATTTTGTAGATGAAAGGTATCGGACCCTGGTGTTGGCATATTAAAATTTGCTAGCCATTGAAAATTCCAGCAAATGAAAATTTATTAGCAATTGTAAAATTGTTAGAAACTGCAAATTTCTAGCAACTGAGAATTTACTAACTGGAAATTCGTTTGCAACTGCACGTTTTTATCAACAGAAAATTTTCAAGCAATGGAATATTCATCAGCAATTGAAAGTGTGTTAGCAAATGGAATATCTATCAAATTTGAATCTGTTAGCAACGGAAATTTGTTAGCGAATGAAAAATAGATAACGAAAATTTTTTAGCAATTTTGTAGAAAAAAGGTATCGGACGCTAGTATTTGCATATCGAAATTTGCTAGCCATAGAAAATTCTTACAAACGAAAATTTATTAGCAACTGGAAAATTGTTAGAAACTGGAAATTTCTAGCAACTGTGAATTTACTAACTTGAAATTCATTTGCAGCTGCACGTTTTCAGCAACTGAAAATTTGCGAGCAATAGAATATTCGTCAGTAACTGGAAATTTTTTAGCAAATGAAATATCTAGCAAATTGGAATCTGTTAGCAACGGATATTTGTTAGGGAATCAAAAAATAGAAACAAAAATTTGTTAGCAATTTTGTAAAAGAAAGGCATTGGACGCCGGTGTTGGCATATCGAAATTTGCTAGCCACGGAAAATTCTAGCAAATGAAAATTTATTAGCAACTGGAAATTACTAGGAAATAAAAATAAGCATGCAACTGGAAATTCGTTTGAGACTGCCCGTTTTCATTAACTGAAAATTTACGAGCAATGGAATATTCATCAGCAACTGGAAATTTGCTATCAAATTCGAATCTGTTAGCAACGGATTTGTTAACGAATGAAAAATTGAAAACAAAAATTAATTAGCAATTTTGTAGAAGAAAGGTGTCGAACGCCAGGGTTGGCATATCCAAATTTGCTAGTCATGAAAAATTCTAACAAATGAGAACTTATTAGCAACTGGAAATCTGTTAGCAGCTGGAAATTTCTAGCAACTGAGAATTTACTAGCAACTGGAAATTGATTTGCAACTGTCCGTTTTCAGCAGCTAAGAATTTGTGAGCAATGGAATATTCGTCAGCAACTGGAAATTTGTTATTAAATGGAATATTTAGCAAGTCGCAATCTGTTAGAAACAAATATTGGTTACCGAAAGAAAAATATAACACGAAAACTTGTTAGCAATTGAAAATCTGCCAGCAACTGGAAATCTGTTAGCAAACGGTAGTTTACCGGTAACTGTAAAAATCGTTAGCAACTGAAAATTTACAACAAATTGAAATGTGGTAGCGAATGGAGAATTCCAGCAGCTAAAAATTTATTACCAATTGAAAATTTGTTAGTAACTAGAAATTCGTTAGCAAATGGAAATTTCTAGCATATGATAATTTGTTAGCAACTGGAAATTCGTTAGCAACCGAATAATTATATGAAATTAAAATTTGTCAACAATGGGATATTCATCAACAACTGGAAATTCTCTAGTAAATGGAGAAATCTAACAAATATAAATTTGATAGCAACTGGAAATTCGTTAGCAACTGAAAATTTCCCAGAAATACCAATTTGCAAGCGAATAAAATTCCAAGAAATGAATATCTGTAGGTAACAGGAAGTTTGTTAACAAATGGAAATTTCTAACAAATAGGGATTTGCTAGCGCCTGAAAAATCATTAGCATTGAAAATTTCCTGCAAAAGAACATTTGTCTGCAATGAGATTTTTGCCAGCAACTGGAAATTTGATCGCAAATGGAAAATTGTTAACAACTAGAAATTCGTTAGAAACTGTTAATTCTAATGAATTTTTGTCAATAATGGGATATTAGCCAGCAACTGGAGAATTCTTAGGAAATGAAGGTTTTTAGCAAATAAAGTTTTGCTAGCACCTGGAAATTTGTTAGTATCTGAAAATTTTGCCAATATGCAAATTTGCTAAAGAATGAAAATTCCAGAACATAAAGATTTGTTAGCCACTAAAAATTTGTTAAAAAAATGCAAAATTTCCAGCAAATGAAAATTTGTCACCAACAGGACAATTGCCAGCAACTGGAAATTAGCTAACAAATAAAAATTTCTAGGAAATAGAAATATTATAGCAACTTGAAATTCATTAGGAATGAAAAATTTTTCAGAAATGCAAATTTTGCAAGCGAACAAAATTACAGCAAATAGAAATAGGCAGTTGGGAATTTACTAGCAAATGAAAATTTCTAGCAAATGAAAAATCGTTGGCAATGAAAATTGCCAGCACATAAAAATTTGTCGGAAATGAGACATCGCCAGCAACTGCAAATTTGCTTGCAATTGGAAATTTGTTCACAACTGGAAATTAGTTAGCCACTAAAAACTTCAATGACATGAAAATATACTAGCCAGTGTAAATTCCAGCAGGTACAACTTTGTTAGCAAACGGAAATTTCTAGCGAATAACAATTTGTTAGCAACTGGAATGACAATTATTCGTCAACGATTAAAAATTTGCTAACAAATGTAAATCTTTAGCAAATTAAAATTTGTTAACCACTGGAAATTTATTAGCAACTGAAATTTTTCAACAAACGAAAATTTGTCGTAATGGGATATTCGCTAGCGACAGGGAATTTGCTAGCGAATGAACTTTCCTACAAATTGAAATTTGCTAGCAACTGGAAACTTATTAACAAGTAGAAACGGAAGTTTACGGGCAACTGTAAAAATCGTTAGCAACTTTAAATTTACAGCAAATTGAAATATGGTAGCGAATGCAAAATCTTACCAGCTAAAAATGTATTACCAATGAAAAATTTGTTAGCAACTGGAAATTTCTAGCGTATAATAATTTGTTAGCAACTGGAAATTCGTCAGCAACTGAACAATTATATCAAATTAAAAATTGTCAGCAATGGGATATCCATCAGCAACTGGAAATTTGTTAGTAAATGGAAAAATCTAACAATTATAAATTTGGTAGCAAATGGAAATTCCTTAGCAACTGAAAATTTCCCGTAATTGCGAATGAAGATTTCACGAAATGAAAAACTGTTAACAGCTGGAAATTTGTTAACAAATGGCAATTTCTAGCAAATGAGAATTTGCTAGCAACTGAAAAATCGTTGGCAATAAAAATTTCCAGTAAAAAAATTTGTCGGCAATGGGATATTCGCCAGCAACTAAAAATTTGATCAGAAGTGGAAATTTGTTAACAACTGGAAATTCGTTAGCAACTGATAATTTCAATGAATTTTTGTCAGTAATGGGATACTAGCCAGCAACTGGAAGTTTCTTAGAAAATGGAAGTTTTGAGTTAATAAAGTTTTGCTAACAACTGAAAGTTTGTAAACAACTGCAAGTTTATTAGCAACTCAAAACTTTCAGTATATGCAAATTTGTTAGCGAATAAAAATTCCAGCACATGAAAATTTGTTAACAACTAGAAATTTGTTAGGAAATTGAAATTTCTAGCAAATACAAATTTTTCAGCAACAGGACATTTTCTAGCAAAATAGACATATCTGAAAAATAGAAATATTATAGCAACTGAAAATTAATTAAAGATGAAAGTTTTCTGGAAATGCAAATTTTGCAAGCGAAAGAAGGTTTCAGCAAATAGAAGTTTGTTGTCAGTTGGAAATTTACTAGTAAATAGAAATTTCTAGCAAATGAAGATTTGTTAGCAACTAGAAATTTGTTATCGAATAGAAATTTCAGGCAAATGAAACACTGTTATCAACTGAAAAATCGTTGGCAATGAAAATCTTCAGCAAATAAAAATTTGTCAGCAGTGAAATATCGCCAGAAACTGGAAATTTGTTCACAACTGGAAATTAGTTAGCCACTAAAAGCTTAAGAAAATGAAAATTTGCTACCAATGTAAATTCCAGCAGGTATAACTTTGTTATCAAACGGAAATTTTTAGCAAATAAAAATTTTGTTAGCAACTAGAATAAAAATTTGTCAGAAATGCGACGTTCGTCAACGACTAGAAATTTGCTACTAAATGGAAATCTTCAGCAAATTAAAATTTGTTAGCGATTGAAAATTTATTAACAAGTGAAACAAAAATTTGTCACTAATGGGATATTCGTCAGCGACCGGAAATTTGCTAGTGAATGGACATTCCCTACAAATGCAACTTTGCTAGCAACTGGAAATTTGCTAACAAATGGAAACTTCCAGCAAATAAAAATTTATTATCAACTCTAAATTCGTTAGCAATGGGTTATTGGTCATCAGCTGGAAATTCACTAGCGAATGAAAGTTTCCAGCAAATGGAAATTTGTTTGCAACTGGAAATTTGTTAGCAACTGAAAATTTCAAACAAATGAAAATTTGCCAGTGACTCGAAGTCTGTAAACATTGGAAATTTATAGAGAACGAGAATTTGTCAACGACTAAATATTTATTTGTAGCTGAAGCAATTCAACCAAAAAATTTGTCAGGAATTGGGTATTGATCAGCGACTAGGAATTTGCTAGGAAATGAACATTTCCTATAAATGAAAACTTGTTAGCAACTGGAAATTTGTTAACAACTGAAAATTTGTTGACAATTGAAAACTTCCTGCAAATAAAAGTTAGCAAATGGAAATTCGTGAGCAACTGAGAATGATCAGCCAATAAGGATTTGTTTACTAATGAAAATTCGTCAGCAACAGAAATTTTTGGAAATTTTAGTAAATAAAAATTGTTTGCAACTGGAAATTTGTTAGCAACTAAAAACTTCCAGAAAATGCAAAATTGTTAGCGGTCGATTTGAAACGAGAAATTTGTTACCAACTGAAAACTTCTAATAAATGAAAATTTGTTAGCAACTGGAAACTTGTTAACACATGGACATTTCTAGCAAATGAAAATTTGTTGGAGACTGAAAATTAGTTCGTAATGAAAATTTCCAGCAAATAAAGTTTCGTCAGAAATGGTATGTTGGCCAGCAACTAGAAATTTAGCAAATGGAAATTTGTTAGTAACTGGAATATCGTTAGCAACTGAAAATTTCTATGAAATGGAAATCTACTAGCGGATGAAAAATTCCTGCAAATAAAAATTTGTTAGCAATTGGAAATTTGTTAGTAAGCAGAAATTTTTTATCGATTGGAAATTTCTATGAAATTCATTGGCAACGAAAAATTTATTAGCTACTGAAAACTTCCAGTAAATAGAAATTTGTTGACGAATGAAAGATTCCAGCAAATGAAACTAGTTAGTAATTGAAAGTTTAATCGTAACTGGAATTTGTTAGCTGCTAAAAATTCGTTGGCGACTGAAAATTTCCAGGAAATGCAGATTTTTTATTGAATGAAAATTCCAGAAATGAAAATTTGTTAGTAACTGAAAATTGATAGCCAATAGTAACTTGAAACACCTGAAAGTTTCCAGCAAAAGAAACTTTATCCACAACTGGAAATTTGTTAGTGAATGGAAATTTCTAGCAAATTTGCTAGTATAGCAAAGGGAAATTTGTTAGCCACTGGAAATTTGTTAGCAACTGTAAGCTTCAATTAAATGCAAGTTTACTGATGAATGGAATTCCAGCAAAAAAAATTTGTTAGCAAGTGGTAATTTCCAGTGAATAAAAATTTGTTAGCAACTGGAAATTCGTTAACAACTGAAAATTGCCAGCAAATAAAAATTTGTCAGCAATGCTATACTTCTCAGCGACTCATAATTTGCTAATAAATAAAAATTTGTTAACAATTGAAAATTTGTTAGCACCCAGAAATTTTTTAGCGATTGGAAATTTCTAGTTAAAAGAATTTCACTGGCAACGGGAAATTTATTAGCTACTGAAAACCTCCAATATATAGAAATTTGTTAACGAATGAAAGTCCAGCAAATGAAAACTTGTTAGCAATTGAAAATTTAAAAATTTAACCACAACCGGAATTTGTTAGCTACTGAAAATTCGTTAGCAACTGAAAATTTCAAGGAATTGCAAATTTTCTATTGAATGAAAATTTCAGAGATGAAAATTTGTTATCAACTGAAAATTTGTTAGCAAGTAGAAACTTGAATCACCTCAGCAAATGAAGCTTTATCCACAACTGGAAATTTCTCAGTGAATGGAAATTTGTAGCAAATTTGCTAGTAAATGGAAATTTCTAGCAAATGGAAACTTGTTTACTGGCAAATAAAATTCCAGCAAAAAAATTTTGTTAGCAACTGGAAATTCGTTAACAATTGGAAATTTCCAGCAAATAGAAATTTGTCAGCAATGCTATACTCCTCAGCGGCTCAAAATTTGCTAGCAAATGGAAATTTGTTAACAATTGAAAATTTGTTAGTAACCAGAAATTTTTTAGGGATTGGAAATTTCTAGCCAAAGGAAATTCATTGGCAACAAGAAATTTATTAGTTACTAGAAACTTCCAGTAAATAGAAATTTGTAAACGCATGAAAGTCCAGCAAATAAAAACTTGTTAGTAATTGAAATTTTAACCACAACTGGAATTTGTTAGCTACTGAAAATTCATTAGCGACTGAAAATTTTCAGAAATTGCAAATTTTCTATTGAATGAAAATTCCAGAGATAAAAATTTGTTAGCAACTGAAAATTTGTTAACAAGTAGAAACTTGAAACACCTCAGCAAGTGAAGCTTTATCCACAACTGGAAATTTGTAGCAAATGGAAACTTGTTAACCAATTAAATGCAACTAGACTGGCAAATGGAATTACAGCAAAAAAATTTTGTTAGCAACTGGAAATTCGTTAATTGAAAATTTCCAGCAAATAGAAATTTGTCATCAATGCGATACTCCTCAGCGACTCAAAATTTGCTAGCAAATGGAAATTTGTTAACAATTGAAAGTTTGTTAGCAACCAGAAATTTTTTAGCGATTGGAAATTTCTAGCCAAAGGAAATTCATTGGCAACGAGAAATTTATTAGCTACAGAAAACTTCCAGTAAATAGAAATTTGTAAACGAATGAAAGTCCAGCAAATGAAAACTTGTTAGTAATTAAAATTTTAACCACAACTGGAATTTGTTAGCTACTGAAAATTCATTAGCGACTGAAAATTTTCAGAAATTGCAAATTTTCTATTGAATAAAAATTCCAGAGATGAAAATTTGTTAGCAACTGAAAATTTGTTAGCAAGTAGAAACTTGAAACACCTCAGCAAATGAAGCTTTATCCACAACTGGAAATTTGTTAGTGAATGGAAATTTGTAGCAAATGGAAACTTGTTAGCCAATTAAATGCAAGTTGACTGGCAAATTGAATTCCAGCAAAAAAATTTTGTTAGCAACTGGAAATTCGTTAATTGAAAATTTCCAGCAAATAGAAATTTGTCAGCAGTGCGATACTCCTCAGCGACTCAAAATTTGCTAGCAAATGGAAATTTGGTAACAATTGAAAGTTTGTTAGCAACCAGAAATTTTTTAGCGATTGGAAATTTCTAGCCAAAGGAAATTCATTGGCAACGGGAAATTTATTAGTTATTAAAAACTTCCGGTAAATAGAAATTTGTAAACGAACGAAAGTCCTGTAAATGAAAACTTGTTAGTAATTGAAAATTTAACCACAACTGGAATTTGTTAGCTACCGAAAATTCGTTAGCGACTGAAAACTTTCAGAAATTGCAAATTTTCTATTGAATGAAAATTCCAGAGATGAAGATTTGTTAGCAACTGAAAATTTGTTAACGAATTGAAACTTGAAACACCTCAGCAAATGAAGCTTTGTCCACAACTGGAAATTTGTTAGTGAATGGAAATTTGTAGCAAATGGAAACTTGTTAGCCAATTAAATGCAAGTAGACTGGCAAATGGAATTCCAGCAAAAAAAATTTGTTAGCAACTGGAAATTCGTTAATTGAAAATTTCCAGCAAATAGAAATTTGTCAGCAGTGCGATACTTTTCAGCGACTCAGAATTTGCTAGCAAATGGAAATTTATTAACAATTGAAAATTTGTTAGCAACCAGAAATTTTTTAGCGATTGGAAATTTCTAGCTAAAGGAAATTCATTGGCAACGGGAAATTTATTAGCTACTAAAAACTTCTAGTAAAAAAAAATTTGTTAACGAATAAAAGTCCAGTAAATGAAAATTTGTCAGCAATAAAAAATTTAACCACAACTGGAATTTGTTAACTACTAAAAATTCGTTAGCGACTGAAATTTCCAGGAATTGCAAATTTTCTATTGAATGAAAATTCCAGAGATGAAAATTTGTTAGTAACTGAAAATCGTTAGCAAATAGTAACTTGAAACACCGGAAAGTTTCCAGCAAAACAACTTTATCCGCAACTGGAAATTTGTTAGTGAATGGAAATTTCTAGCAAATTTGCTAGTATAGCAAAGGAAAATTTGTTAGCCACTGGAAATTTGTTAGCAACTGTAAGCTTCAATTAAATGCAAGTTTACTGATAAATGGAATTCCAGCAAAAAAATTTTGTTAGCAAATGGTAATTTCTAGGGAACAAAAATTTGTTAGCAACTGGAAATTCGTTAACAATTAAAAATTTCCAGCAAATGAAAATATGTCAGCAATGCGAAGCTCCTCAGCAATTCAAAATTTTCTAGCGAATGAAAATTTGTTAGCGACTCAAAATTCGCTAGCAACTAAAAATTTTCAAGTTGTACAAAATTGTTTTAGTTACTAACAAAATTGCACTTGCTAACAACTCTTTAGTTGCTAGAAATTTCCATTTTCTAACAAATTTCCAGTCGTTACCAAATTTTAATTTTCTGAAATATTCATTTGTTAGAAATTTTGCGTTTCAGAACTTTTTCGTTTTTTACGAATTTCCAGTTGCTAACAATTCTTCATTTGCTAAGAATTCCCAGACAGACTTCCAGTTGCCGGCCAGAATTCTATTGCTGACAAATTTTTATTTGTTAGAAATCTTTATTGCTAAGGAATTTCAGTCGCTAACAATTTTTTTTTTGCTAGGTGTGCCCATTTGTTAACAAGTTTTCAATTGCTAACAAGTTTTCATTTTAAAGAAATTTTTATTCTCTAACAAATTTCCAGTTGCTACCGAATCTTCAATTGCTGAAAAATTTCATTCACTAGCAAATTTGCAAATTCCTGGAAACTTTCAATTGCTAGCGAATTTCTAGTCGCCAACAAATGTCAACTGCTAGCAAATTTTGAGTTGCTGAGAAGTATCGCATTGCTGACAAATTTTCATCTGCTGGAAATTTTTAGTTGTTAACAGGTTTTTATTTTATAGAAATTTTCACATTCTAACAAATTTCCAGTTGCTAACAAATCTCCATTTGCCGAAAATTTCATTCACTAGCAACTTTGCACATGCTGAAATTTTCAGTTGCTAGCGAATTTCCAGTCGCTAACAAATTTCAACTGCTAGCAAATTTTGAGTTGCTGAGAAGTATCGCATTGCTGACAAATTTTCATCTGCTGAAAATTTTTAGTTGTTAACAGGTTTTTATTTTATAGAAATTTTCACATTCTAACAAATTTCCAGTTGCTAACAAATCTCCATTTGCCGAAAATTTCATTCACTAGCAACTTTGCACATGCTGGAAATTTTCAGTTGCTAGCGAATTTCCAGTCGCTAACAAATTTCAACTGCTAGCAAATTTTGAGTTGCTGATAAGTATCGCATTGCTGTCAAATTTTCATCTGCTGGAAATTTTTAGTTGTTAACAGGTTTTTATTTTATAAAAATTTTCACATTCTAACAAATTTCCAGTTGCTAACAAATCTCCATTTGCTAAAGATTTCATTCTCTAGCAACTTTGCACATGCTGGAAATTTTCAGTTGCTAGGGAATTTCCAGTCGCTAACAAATTTCAACTGCTAGCAAATTTTGAGTTGCTGAGAAGTATCGCATTGCTGACAAATCTTCATTTGCTGGAAATTTTCAGTTAACAAGTTTTCATTTTATAGAAATTTTCATATTCTAACAAATTTCAGTTGCTAACAAATCTCCATTTTCTGAAAATTTCATTCACTGGCAAATTTGCACATTCAGAAAATTTCCAATTGCTAACGAATTTCCAGTCGCTAACAAAACTCAATCTGCTAGCACACTTTGAGTCGCTGAGAAGTATCGCACTGCTGGCAAATTTTCATTTGCTGAAAATTTTCAATTAACGAATTTGCAGTAGTTTTTCTTGTGCATGCTTTTAGTCCACGCCAGCTACTTAAGTCATACTTCTTGTACTCTTACTGATGATAATAGTATGGAGTTTGCTACTACTTCGCAGGTGAACGCGATGTGGTATCTACGTTCCTTAAATTTAAACTAGTCGACCTAAAAATTAATAGCGCCTATACTTCACTTGATTAAATACACAAGAACGAGTTTCCTAACAGAAAGACCCTTTGTTGTTTTATTGCGCGGATAGCTTTTCAATAAAAGCTTTTATTTTCATAAAACATGGCGTTTATAAGCATTAAATCAAGCTTGCATAACAACTCTTTTATATTCCCTTTATCAGGTATTGTACTAACCCTTGCAGCGAACACGATTTTTCCATTTGGATATTACTTTTTCCGATGCATACGAGATGAAATGTAATGCAGCCCCATTTTTCTAGGGATGACTTACAACCGTAGAAGGTTAACAACGCAAACCACAGGAGTTGTAGCTAATCCAAATAAAAAAATCGAACTCCAACCCCGAAAACTTATAGCCATAATCAGGAATAAAAACGATAGCTATTAGGATATAAACCGCTTTCGAGTAAGCTAAAAGCAAAAGGGAACCTTAAATATAACGGTTGTCGCGTTTCATTTGTTCCCATACAATCGATTTTTTAAAAGCAAGTTTACTTTTTATACTATTAACAACTTGACGTTTTTCATTTGTTACAGAGCGAAAGACGAGAACAGCATTTTACGCCTGGTCGTTTCACTCCTATTAAACTTCCAGAAGGGCCACCGCTTGGAAGGGGTAGCGCAACTATTAGATTTTCCTCGCCACAGACTTCGACTTTTGGAGAAACTCGGCGAGGGTGAATTTGGAATGGTAAGGAGACGAATTTTATTAGAAAGATTTTACGTTTTGTAGGAAATGTTGCAATTGTTTTAGAAATATAGAGAGGGTTGCTCTTTTTAGTGAATCTAAACGACAAACAAAGCTGCGTGTAGGTCGTATCGGTTTCTCGGAGACGCACCCGAGGGCCCAATAAGCTGTCTTTTGTTTGGTTTTTGTCAATATTTACTAACAGGTTTTTCTGTGGATACGAACTTTACGAAAAGGAATTTCTGAAGGAAAGGGATGTCGTGGATATAATGAGCTGCGATAAAGTAAATAAGGAATTCTGAAAAGATAATGGGATTTTCGCTAGTTTATTGCCATTTAAAATGCTTTTTATTTATTTGTGTTCCTTGCATGGACCCATTTCTTAAGATCGGCCTTATACCAGATCAATTAATACAAGTTGTTGATAAAGTAGAGCCATGGTTATATATATATCAACTTTTAAAAGTGAGTTATAGATCATTAATTGTCGATAAAATAGAGATCCAGAAATATCGGCTTTTGGAATCTATCAGTCTATCAACTAATAAAATAGAGAGTCAAAATATCTATACTAGCCTTTAGAGCCGAATGAATTAGAAGCAGAAGCAGATTATACATATCAACTTTTGAAAGCAAGTTACAGGTTATTAATTGTCGATAAAGTAGAGATCCAAAAATATCGGCTTTTGGAATCTATCAATCTGTCAGCCAATAAAATAGAGAGTCAAAGATATCTATAGCAGCTTTTAGATCCGAATGAATTAGAAGCAGACGCAGATTATACATATCAACTTTTAAAAGCAAGTTAGAGATTATTAATTGTCGATAAAGTAGAAATCTAAAAATATCGGCTTTTGGAATCTATCAATCTATCAATTTCCAATAAAATAGAGAGTCAAAAATATCTATATTAGTTCTTAGGGCCGAATGAATTAGAGGCAGAAACAGATTATACATATCAACTTTTAAAAGCAAGTTACAGATTATTAATTGTCGATCAAGTAGAGATTCAAAAATATCGGCTTTTGGAATCTATCAATCTGTCAGCCAATAAAATAGAGAGTCAAAAATATCTATAGCAGAATTGCCAATCATTGTCATCTAAAACCTTGCACCCTTTAGACAAGGTGATAGCTATCGGATTTGATCGGTCTCGATTCAGAGGCCCATTGTGCCATTGACCTTGAAATAGATTTATTACGGCTTGACCCAGCTACTCGCACCTTTTCTGGCTAGCCTTTGAATCTGTTCTACGGTTTGCAATATCTAGAGATCTCTGGAATTTGTTGTAATCGATATTCAACGATTATTCGTAAAATATAAAAAAAGAGCCCGCACTCTAAATATATTAACGCGATCTCGATATCGAAAACATGACACAGAAATCCTTTGGAGATTTATTTGGAGATTTATTACAAAGCCAAGAGTAATGCCTTTAGTTAAGCCGAGAAAAAACCGAGAGAAAAGCTGAGAGAAAATCCATGTGTAGAACCGACAGTAAAACCGAGTGAAAATCCAAGAGAAAAACCAAAAATAAAACCGAGTGAAAAGCTGCCTGTATAGCCAAGAGAAAACCGAGAGAAAAATCGAGAGAAAGGCAGAGAATGTAAAGCCGAGAGAAAAACCGAGAGAAACCCCAAAAGACTGAAAAGCCGATAGAAAAACTGAAAGAAAACCGAGAGAACATCCGAGCGTAAAACCGAGAGTAAAACCGATAGAAAAGCCGAAAGAAAATCGAGAGAAAACCCGAGCGAAGACCGAAAGCAAATCGAGAAAACAGCCGAGAAAAACCGAGAGAAAAACCAAGAATAAAACCGAGACAAAAATTTAGAGAAAAACCAACGTTAAAGCCTAGAGAAGAGAAGAGAGAGAGAAAATAAATCAGAGAGCAAACCCGAGAGGAAAACCGGAAAAAAACAGAGAAAAGCTGATAGTAAAGCCGAGAGAAAAACCGAGGGAAAGCCGAGATAAAAACCGGGAGAAAACCGAAAGAAAAACCTGGAAACAGCCAAGAAAAACCGAAAGAAAAACCGAGAAAACCCGAGAGTAAAACCGAGAGAAAACAAAAGAAAAACCTAGAGTAAAGCCGATAGTGAAGCCGATAGTAAAAGCGAGAGAATAGCCCACAGAAAACCGGCAATAAAGCCGAGAGAAGAGCTGGGAATATACCGATAGAAAAACCGAATAAAAACCAAGAGTAGGACCAAAGGAAAATCAAAAGAAAAGCCAAGAGTAAAGCCGAGAGTAAAGTCAAGAGAAACTCCGAAAAAAGCGAGTACAAATCCAATAGTAAAGCCGCGAGAAAACCAAGAAGAAAGTAAAGCAGAGAAAAATGAATACAAAAATAGAAAGAAAACCGAGATAAAACCGACAGTAAACCGAGAGAAACTCCGAAAAAAGTCGAGAATAAAGTTGAAAGAAACCCTAGAGAAAATCCGAAAGAAAAACCGAGAGAAAACCCGAGAAAAACCGAAAGTAAACCCAATAAAAAACCGAGAGAAAGACCGAGAGAAAAATCGAGAGTAAAGCCAAGCAAAAAACCGGGAGAAATTTTGAAAGAAAAACCGAGAGAAAACCTTTAAAAACCGAGAGAAAACCCGAGAGAACCGATAGAAAACACGAGAGAAAAACCGAAATATAAACCGAGAGAAAACCGTGAGAAAAACCGAAAGTAAAACCGAAAGAAAACCGAAAGAACAGTCAATAGTAAAGCCGAGAATAAAACCGAGGAAAACCGAGATAAGAGCATAGTGGAAAGTAGGGTAGCTAAGCCGGTTTGGCAACAGAGATCCACAGCAAGATATGTATACGCCGGTTCGAGAACAATATGAACAGCTAAGCCGCTTTGGGAAACAAAACGTGCAGCAAGATATGTATACGCCGCTTTGAGAACAAAATTGTCTTTGTGTGTAAATTTGTTGCGTCGGGGGTCGTTAGGTCTTTGGGGTGTGCGTTCGGCGGGGTCGTTAGATTTTGTTGTGGGGTGGTGCGCGTGCGCTGGGGTGGAGATATTTTCTTAGGAAATTTTTAGCAGCGTTCACGACGTTAACTATTAAATATTAAATTTTAAAAAATGTTGGTTCGTATTTTTCTGGGGTAGTTTAAGCTAAAAATTAAAACGCCGAGGTGAAGAATTTTTTTAATATTAGGCAAACGCGTGCAAGTGGTAAAGAGTGTTTTAGCTCTCATAAGCTGCGTTTTGTACGAAGTAGAAAATAAAATTGAGAAAATATACGAAATGTTATATGATGGAGGTCAAATTTTAAACGTCTGCAGGTAAAATCTTGTAAAAAAGAAGTCGTTCACTTCTCGCAATTTCAATGTCACGACAAAATACTAAGAATTTGCATGCAGTCGAATATAACCTCGTGTTTTTTATCTGGTAATATATATGCAAATTATTCAACTTTTAATATAATGTATTTAATTAACATAAGGTGTGTTGCAAAACCATTCAAGACAGGTATGTCGTATATTGCCTTTTGGTTACATCATCCCAAAATAATTTATACAAGTACACTGAACTTGCAGTCGGATCTAACTTATAATCTTTTAATTATACCCGTATGAATTTAAAATATATGCAAATTATACCACCTTTCATCACGATTTATTTGACTCTCAAATTATTTGATTTGATCTTATATCAAGGCTTATGTATTAACTTTTACAACTCAAGGTGTAGCATCAAGGTTTTTACGTCACTCTCAAACTATAGAACTTAATAAAAATAGCTTTCCTTAGCACCAATATCATTTAGAAAATATGTGTTTCATTAACATATACTTATTTATTAAATATTTCCTACCAAAATTTATTCAAAAAATTTAAAAGTTCTTTATTTTCATTTTCATATAGGTAAAATCACCACGTTGCTATGCTCTCGGCTACCTAGTTCCGGCTACTTTTCCAAGGTCGTTGTGACGTCATAGCCTTTTATAAATATAGAGCAATGTAATACTATTCTAAAATTCTAAAAAGAGTCTTTCTTACTAACCACAAATACATACAGCTTGTAGAACGCGGATGTATCCAAGTCAGTCCATCGGCACATAAAATAATCTTTTAATCCTTTCCTCTTTCTCTAATAAGATGTTCTTTGTCTAACACATCTTTGTATTGTTCGCGTATTGTCGCAGTGTCTTCTATTTAGTCCAACTTTCGCCTTTTTGCATGCATTTCCTCTAATTCCAGCTGTCTTTTTCTTCCACTTACAGAGTATGGCGTGCATAATTGGGCAATTTCCTGCAGCGTCAACAGAGTTTACTGCCAATATTTACGCGTTGTCGTACAACCTCTGGGCGAATGTTAGGCGTACTTATCAACCCCGATACCGAAATGGTTATTTCTTTTGGAATTGTAGAATATGGTGTTACAGATTGTGTAAAATATGTTACCTGCTTTAATGTAGCACTTGTGTAAGATTTTATTTTATCTTGGCTGTTTTCCTACTCTACTATCTCCAAATAATTTACAGGTAAATAGTTAAAACTAAAAGCTGAAAGCACATACTTTATCAATTTTTCCCTTTTCTCTGGTTTTTCTGACAACTTAATTTGCAAGCCCGTCAATTTCTTTGTATTGCCGTTCCCCAATACATGTACTGTAGCAGGTTATTATACACTAAACAGCAGCTATTTTGAAGCTTGTCCGATAACTTACTCCACATTTTAGCGATACCGAGTACATTGGCGCCTTTAGGAAGTATAACTTACTATCTTCCAATAAGGTTAAACAGTCTTTTAAGGGATTAGCGAATGTTGCTCTTAAATGTGCATCTGGACAACGTAAAAATCTAGTATATAATTTCCAAGTTGTTTATTAACATCAGGATTTGTTATCTGACACACAAATTTGTTGTATATCTTAATTCTTGCATTGGTTGTTAGCCATGTTAAACAATCGAATTTATATTAAAATTAAGTTTAAATGGCTCCATGCTTGGCATTAAATATTTTTAAATTTTGTTATGTATAATGCCAGAATAAAAATTTTAAAATAGTATTACATTGTTCTTTATTTATAAAAGGCTATGACGTCACAACGACCTTGGAAAAGTGGCCGAAACTAGGTAGCCGAGAGCATAGCGAAGTGGTGATTTTACCTATATGAAGAATTTTGTTATGTTAAGTAAAAACGTGCAAGTGGTAAAGAATTTTTTAGCTTTCCTCAAAAGCTGTATTTTGTATGAAGTAGCGAATAACATTTAGAAAATATACGAAATGTGATATAATGGATCAAATTATAAAGTCTGCATGTAAAAACATGTTGTTCACGATTTCATTACCAAGATAAAATAACAAGAATTCGCAGTCGAATATAACCTCGTGTTTTTTTATTGAAATTATAGCTCTCTGGTAATATATATGCAAATTATTCAACTTTTAATATAATGGATTTAATTAACATAAGGTGTGTTTGTAAAAACATGTTAAGACTATTTCCTTCTTGGTATGCAAATTATACCACCTTTCATCACGATTTATTTGACTCTCAAATAAAAAAATTAATTTGATCTTATATCAAGGTGTTCTTGCTTATATTTAGCAATTTCAATATATATTTAATATGTGTGTGTATATGTAAAAAACATGTTAAGACAGGTCACTCGTTATTTTATTCATGATTGCATCACCAAAATAATTTATACAACCACACTAAACTCGTACCCGGATCTAAAATTTAACCTTTAAATGTATGCAAATAATGTCGTTATTTAAAAGGTGGTGAAGAATTTGGATGGGGATGTACTCATTCTCAAATGCGGAATGGTACTCCATAAGGCGTTCTGAACGGAGGCTTTGCACGCATTAGGTGATTGAATACTTCGGAGATTTTAGGTTAAGCAAAAACATGCACGTGTTGACGAATCTCCGAGAATTTCAAAAATTATTTTTGTATTAAATATATAATATTAAAAGAAACACACAATATTTTAATGTTTTATTTACAAAACTTACATTCTTTAATTGTCCCTATCTTTTGTAGGTGGCGGTAGCAGATTCTTATTTGAATAAAATATAGATAAGACTTCCACATTAAGAAAAATGTATCTTAGTTAAATGTACGGGATTTTATTAATTATAGTTTAGTAAAGTGCATGGTAGTTAATGACCTCGAGGTTGTGATATTTATAACAACATATCGATATATGTAAATTATATATGGAAACTGCATAACTTCAAATCATTTTAGCATAATTGTTAATTACCAAAATTCATAATTTCTACTTCCGTTAAAACACATTAAGTAAGTAAGTTTATACATACCGATAATACAATGGTAAAAATTCTTCTACAACACATTAAACAGCTTATTTATATTTGCTACCTTAAACAACTATGCGGAGTGCATATAAATGTCAGAGGAAGATTTCTTATCGTTCCTTCCAATCTTAAAATTTATATCGTCAATAAAATAATAAACAGATTACTAATAATAGGTCGTCAATGGAACTAAAACAACATATACAAAATGTGTACAAATGAAAAGACCACTTATTAATTAATCATGACTATAAATTCCTTTAAAGATTTGATATTCATAGGTAGTAACAATGTTGGTGCTATATATATAAACGACTTTTATGAGCATAGTTTAAATTAAAATAACACCGAAATTTATGTAAATTTAATAGTTCTGGTTTATAGTTGGTTGATCTTTGGAGAATAAATTTTATGAAACTTAGGTTTAAGAAATTAATCATTTTACAGGTGGGATTAAATAAAATGTACTACTTTGATGATAAAAACCTATGCAATGCATTTTATGTTTACACAACTATAACATACTTTAAAATTTAATACCTCGGTAGTAGAATATAATTTTTAATTGTATTATTGTAACATAAAGTTTGCATAAAAATGCAAAATACATATCCGTTAAGAGGAATTTTTCAATATGATACTTACAGATTCGTTAGTAAGTTTTACAATTAAACTTATTTCAAGACATTTTTTGAAACATATCTTACTAGTCTCAAGGAATATGTATGTATGTAGGTATAAAATATACAAATAAAAACACTACTTAATGTAAACATTATTCTTTATTAAAATGAATAATTGGTTATATGTACAAACCAGTTTTTGAGTACAATTACATCTGTGGTTGCGCAATTGAATGACGAATGTTGTGTGGTATGCTAGAAACACTTGTGTGAATTGGTGTAATACTTTAATTTATGTAGAGGAGTACACCCTAAATCTTCTAGGTTAATAACATTTAGGTGTGGAAATTCATTGTAAATTGCCATCATCTCAAGATATACCGTGAAAGTTGCTTAACCATATCTTTTGGTATTTGAAGCGAGCTGATAGACAGTTCCAAGAATATGGTGGTTTCAGCACATATGTTATTGCAACTCCATTCGATAGGGATAGTTGTAAAACAGCCATTTCTTTAAACACAAAGTTATTATGTGCAATTTTAAACTTTTGAACGTCGACAACTAATGGACTATTAATTTTAGACTTCACTCACAATATTGGTTGCAGGATTGTAGCGGACCAAACGATCGTGTAGAATGAGGCAGTACGCTGTAGTGTGAGCTTTAAGCGCTTCTTTCATTTGAAATTCTAATCGTACGTCAACCGCTCCCACTTTCACTATTTCGTTTTGATGGGAACAATCGATGACTACAAGTGGAGCGTGCGTTTGAAATTCATTGGGTGTTAATATCGGCTCGCTGATACCCCCGTAGTACGATTGTTGAAACTGTGCATACATCTCATATAGTATAGAATAGCGATTGGTATCGAAATCAATGTTAAGATTATCGTAAGGATACATAGATGAACCCAGATGTAATTTCATATTGGTCAACTTACAGTGGTCGAACTGACTGCGCCCTTTTGCGCGATGTATCGGTTTGAAAGCAGACAATAACAAAACGTGGTTTCTCCACTTGAGAAGCCGTCTTCACGGCCCACGTATGCGTGTGTGTTGTATGTAATTCTGGATATTCGTGTAGTTCCCAACTGCGAAAGCTTATGTCCATGGTGGCATTGCGTTGAATATGTTTGAGTAGTTTTAAGCGCTCTGCATCTGCAACGGTTATATGTGGAATCCGCCATGATATATGTGTAATAGTAATTTTGATTGACTCTTTGGTATCAGAATTCGATATAGCTGCATCGTCAGCACTACTTCTAATAAGAATAAGCTCTTGTTTGATATTCAAAAGAATTTTTCGGTAGTCCTCCGCAAATCCTAAAACCATGCGCAAGGGAATGCATACGTTGAAATGACCATTAGCATCAACGAGATCAAGCTTATCGATGGGGACCAACCGGCGTTTCTAAAGCGACGACTTTCGCTATAATCGTAGGATAGGAAATTTTTAATAGTCGTAGTTATACCTGGATTACGAACGCGGTCAATAGTCTTTCCACCAAGTTCATAACGAATTTCATCAAATAAAAATAAAACTCCGTTGTTGACAAAATCGGCGGTAAGCGAAACGCCACCATCTGACTTATTCATTGTACCCTCAATATAAATTACGCTGTCCCATGGTAGTGTATAGACATCTTCGTTTTCTATTGGAATCCGTATAACATCGTTCTTCTCATACGTGGTATTGGAGTACGGAGTATGCATATGTTTGTCGGCATTGATGATGGTTGTATCAAATATAGCACGTTGCGTAACATTTAAAATATTACTATCCATTTTAGCTATGTAGCACTTTGAGTCCTAATGTTTGCAGAAATTTAACGTTTTCCGGTGTTAATCGGTGCACTGGTGTCTTGTAACTGGTAAAGGTGCTGATAATGCATCTATTAATAGGTTTTGGTGGTTTATGCTCATAGCGCAAAACCATTGTTTAAAGACGCTTTAGATAAAGTCTAATCGTGATGGTTTCCCGACGAAAAGTGATGAGATTACCGTTTTGATCAACTATTTTAACAATGATGCGATCGATGATTCGTGTATTAAGTGGCATATAGGTGACGTTCACGGGGTTTTCAATAATCTTGTACCCTGCAGCAACTGCAGGAAAGAATTGATGCAAAATGTGTACAGGTTTGCTATTCCGATACGATCCGACCACAAGATTACATTCAATACATATTGAATTGATTGGAAAGACTTGTGCCGGATGGTCCGAAATAGCAGTAGTGAGAGCTGGTAGTTTACGTTTCTCAAAACCCAGCAACGAAGCAAGTGAATTTGGTTGTGTAAAGTCCACTATACCTGATGCTTTGATTTCTGTATGTAAACTGTTATTATTGGCTCGAATATCAATAAGATAACGTTTGGATGAAGTGCGTTCACGGGGATCGTTCAGATTACGTCGTACGAACTTATTAATATCTGCCACTTCATAAGTTCCTTCTGGTAAAGTAAGCACGATGTCATCAATGTAAAATTTATTGTTCGCTTCCGTTACATTGGGAATTGAAAATATGTATCAAAGTTTGTAAGACCAATAACGTATTCATGGTCATCATCGAGAACAATTGGTGGGTTGATGATTGCGGTGAGCGTAGATTCAGTTCCAGTTAAAGTAAATGTGTACATGTTCGGTGGTTGACGATAAACTAACAACTAGTCGTATTCGTAGTTGGGATGGGGTAATAAAAAGCAAATTCCTGAAACACTTGCAATATATGGTTTTAATTAAACACTTTTATACAAAACAGTTAAAAATACACTAAAATCAAATAATATATAACGTTGTTAGAAACTTAGCGGAGGACTATTTTGCAGTAAAAATTTCAATACGAAGTGTCCACAGGTAACAGTGTTAAGCGGTTGAAATTGTTCATAATTATAATAGAGAGTGCATGGTCCTGATGAGGTTAAGTATTTGACAAGTTCCTCGGAGGTCGTAGATTACCAATGCTATCATAATAGACTGCCCTTGAACCATCTTTTTGTACGCGGTCCAATGAGTTCCCACACCACGTGTAGTATCATGATTAAGAATACCACATTCTCGCCAACGAATTGTGTTTGGAAGTGAATTGCGCATGAATATTCCACGAAAGTGGGATATTGGTAAACGTTTTATGTATTTGTTCAAGTCAACATTGGTCAACGCTCGCATAGGTAGATTTAACGAATGCGTTGAGTTTTTTTTGTTGTCTTTGTTTACGCAAACCTTGCCCGTGTGTAAGAAAAGGCTTTAGGTACAGTCCATGTCCACGGCGATAAGGTTTCAAATAGAGACCCTTTCCAAGTGTCACTGCCTCTTGTGCCATATTATGTCGTTTCGCTTCATCTAATTGTTGTTGTCCAAGTTTAGCATCGTTGACAGCTTTTGCAATCCCAGCTGCTCCACCCGACAACGCTCCAATTGCGGAAAGGGCTGCAAAATAGGTATCAAAGGTAGGAAACCACCAGTTTTGGGTACAGGGATTACACGTGGGATGCCACGAATTTCATCTGTTATTTCTTTAATCGGTGCCACTGCAAGTTTAGCAGTTTTAATAAGATCAGTCGGACGAACGTTTTAATGCGTTCCCAAATGGTGCGAATTAAACGCTTGAATGGTATACCACTTCCTGTACGTAGACGCTGACCACATCGTTTTCCTTTACACCTTATCGTTTTTTGCGACAACCCATACCAAATTTAACTTTGGCATTCATTGCAGAACCAACAGCAAACGCAGCAAGTTTTCACCTAACGAAGCGTCGGGTGCAGTACGACGTTTTTGTGCTGTTTCGGCAAGACGTCGATCAGCTTGGTGTCGGGTTGTTAAGTCTGTAGAAAGATCGTAGGCGATGTCGTGTAGTTTGCAGGCTTCGTCTAAGGGATTACGACCTATATCACCACGCTCGAGGCGTTTCTGAAGCTTAGTACCCGGTCCACAGAAGCGATAGCCTGGTAAATGTAATTCTACCGGTAAACGATTGATAGCACTATTGAGTAACCCGTAGCCACGATAGGATTTCATTAATCTTGTCAGTCGAAAGGTTTAAAGGAGACTGGTCATGCGTGTAGAATTACTCGCTTAAATGCTTACCATACTGCAATTACGTTTTAGTACATGGATAGAATGCGTCTGGTAAAGCAACAATTGGCGTTGCCAATTACGGACCACAACTGCAGCAACAACACTAACGTGCAAAAGCATGGACTACTATTACCATCAACAATACGGTGTATCATTACAGGTCCATCCAATTGTGGTAAAACTAATGTAGTCATCGGTCTCTTGAAACATCCGAATGGTGTACGCTTTGAAAACGTTTATCTCTACTCAAAATCCTTGTATCAACCAAAGTATCAGTACCTAGAGAGGTTATTACAACCAATAAAAGAAATAGGATATTTTGCGTTTAACAAATGGGATGCAATTGTTACTCCAGCGGATGCAAAACCTAATTCGATATTTATTTTCGATGACGTGTCGTGCGATAAACAAAATGTAATGCGAGAATATTTTTCTTTAGGTCGACATAAGGCCATTGATTGTTTTATCTATGTCAGACCTATTCCAAAATACCTAAACAATTGATTAGAGACAATGCTAATGTCCTAGTGCTATTCAAACAAGACGAACTCAATTTAAAACACGTATACGCTGACCATGTAAACACGGATATGTCGTTTAACCGGTTTAAAGAATTGTGCGGCGTATGCTGGCGAGATCGGTATGGGTTCCTGGTGATCAATAAAGATGGCGATTTGCAGAGCGGTCGTTACCGAAAAGGTTTTGACACCTATATATACTTATAAAGCACATAAATAGCATATCACTTCCTACCCGTTTCTAGACGATGGCAGACGACGTGAAAACCAAACAAGAACTCATAAAAGTACGAAAGGCAGTCAAGAGGAAATTACAAGCGCTAAAAGCAGGTGTGGTTGAAAAGGAGCTTGCATTAAGTAAAGTCTATGCACCTATTACAAAACGTTTACAAACACTTCAGACCGGTCTGCTGAAAGATATTAAACAGGAGTCCAAGATCGAAAGCCAGCACTGGTTACCACAACAACATGACGTACAATCTACTCCTAAAAGACGCCCTAAATTTCTCGATCAGGTGCGCAGTTCAACACCAATCGCCGCACCACCAATAGAGGAGGCATGGGAACACAATCCTCATAGCCCAGTCCAGTCTGTGGAGTCCACCTTCGAAGAATCGGAGAGTAGCGGCAACACTCCAGAGACCCATACAGAGTACGAACGGTACCTAAACAGCGAAGAACATCAGGCCTACTTACAACGATTCTTACCATCGGTAAGATACTATGTCGATAATCTGTTTTCCAACTTTACTGGTATTTATAACAATGACACGGAGCACTTGCGCAGGGATAAAGTACGTTTTAATCCGGAGACAGGAAAATTAATGATTGGTGATTCGGACATTATCTTCGGGATTGGTGAAAAGGTGTGTAGAACGATTTTGCTACAACGGTAGCAAAGGGTTGTACGAGCAGCTGTTCCTTCTCAATCCTTTGGGTAAATTCTCACTTAAAGAAATTAACGATTATGCGGACATTAAAAAGAAGTAATGCAATGTATAGCTTACGACAGCAAACTATAAACCCGAGTGGTCGTGGTCTACTCATGGATTATAACGAGAAGCCACTAGAGTATGTATACTTTGATGATCCCAACGAACTGTGCGAACGGCTCAAGCTTCTGGTCGCCTCGCAAGATGCAGGTAACACCGGTCACACAAACGAAATTACATCGATTATGGAAGAATTACGCGAATTGCGTATAATAGCGTAGATTGTGCGACTTGTTATTCATTATCACGATGGTTATCGACAAGTTTGGACATGCGTCTGACTGTGCTTCATATATTTCTTATGATGATTACTACGATTTTGACAACATAAGATTAGCGCGCGTCGCTACACCACAAGAAGATGATGATGCAGTCACGAAAGCGTACTTAGAATCGCGGTTAGCAACGCTACACCAGCAAGAGGGCGAACCAACGCTTGGAAGTGGTTCCACTATTCAGCAGTATATAGACACGCTTGTGAAGGAGACAACAAACAGTATGATAACACAATTCTCGAGCGAGTATGTTACAAGATCAGACTTTAACCATTTTGAAGAGATGATGCGTAACCTTGTTCCAGCCACTGTGAACGCTAATGTTGCACAAATCGTAACCAAACGGATAGATGATTCTATGAATAGCATATATAAGACATTAGACGCTGCTATTCAACAAGTGAAAGCACAATTTAGAATAGACATTGCACGAATTCAAGCAGATATTCAACAGTTGCAAGAGAAACTTAAAACGCACGCATATAGCCGTCAACCATACACACACACATATATTAGCAATATGTCTGTAAAGGAGCAAATCGTCCACGAGTTACATAAGCCTGCTCGCATTAACTTTCCTAGAAGACATGTAATCACAAAAGGATTAAACGAGCTGTTTCAAGCCGATTTGGTGGAAATGATCCCATATGCAAAGATAAATAAAGGATTTAGATACATTCTAGTTGTTATCGATGTATTTTCTAAATACTTATGGGCCGTACCGGTTAAGCGCAAGACGGGTAAGGCTGTTTCAAACGCTTTTCAATCAATTTTCAACAAAGACCATCGTATTCCATGGTACATTCAAACGGATTTGGGAAAAGAATTTTATAATTCAACATTTAAGGCTTTAATGGAAAAATATGAGATTACACATTATAGTGTGTACAGCAATAAAAAGCTTGCGTAGTAGAACGCGTTAATCGTACCTTAAAGTCAAAAATGTGGAAACAATTTAGTTTGAATGGTTCGTATCGATGGCTGAATATACTATCCTCACTCGTGACTGCATATAACAACACCAAACATCGAACAATCGGCATGCGACCTGTAGATGTGTCAAAACGCAATGAACGCAAACTCTTCAATACAGTGTACAGTACGATCAAAACAGTTAACTTAAAGAGTAAAAAATTTTCTGTTGGAGATCATGTTCGCATTAGTAAACATAGAAGTCAATTTACCAAGGGATACACACCAAATTGGTCTAACGAAATTTTACGGTGTACAAAGTGCATTTGACTAATCCTTTAACGTACCTGTTGCGCGATAGTCGAGGACAACCAATATTAGGCGGCTTCTATGCAGAAGAACTTCAACGAACACACTATCCGGATGTATATTTAGTGGAAAAAGTATTGAAGAGAGTTAAAAATCAAGTATATGTGAAATGGTTAAATTTAGATTCTAGCCATAATAGTTGGATATCCAAAATCATATTTTGTAGATTTGCTGTTACGTGTTTGTTTACCATCATATGTCATTCATCAATAAAAATTTTTTACTGTTATATGCTTTATTATAGCGACACACACACACACACAAATTACATCTATGTACTACTAATTACTACACTAGTTCTACGTCAAGAAAGTTGTTTATAATTCCTCATGCCCGAAGCGCAAAACGTTGATGTAGGTTGATTTTCGCTGTTTTGGTTGAACTTGAGTATTTTGATGTCCGTGAATATGTGTAAATAACAAGCAGGTAAAACACATTACCTTCTCAGCTAACAATTTCTCCCCGTACTTGACCAACACTCGAGGTATATATATTTATTGTAAAGGTATGCGACACGTACAATAGCATCCTCCATTATATCTAATAAGTGCTATCTATAGCGCATCAGGTAGGATTACCAAGATGACATAATTTACATACAAAAATAGTATTAAACTAAAACAATAACTTTAATAGCATATACACTTTTTATAATCATCTATACTATTTGATGGCCATTTTCCCGAATCCGGACCACACGTCCATCCTGGTTGCTGTTTTGAGCCCTCCATTGCCAAATTCTTGAGGAGCCAGTTATATGTTGTTCTATGAGGGCCAACTACATTAGGTTGGTACTTATAATTTACCTTATACTTTAAAATTAACTTCAATACTTTTTTTAATACCATAGGTTGTGCGAAATATACAACATCTACAATCATATCGTCAATCGCTGTGACCAGTGATTTATAGTTGCATTTTATATTCATGATAGGAAATGCCTTCGTACTCAATACAGCTCGGTTGGTTAGTAATTCTTCAAGGAAATATACATCGCTCAAACTATAATTACTCTCTATTGCGTCTAGTACACCGCGCACCTGATGACATTTTAACTCTGTTTTGCCGTTGCAAGCATCAATGAAGTTTGATACAAATTGATCGCACCTACTCTGTTGTTTAAACAGCATGTCCATTACATCAATGGATGTATCATTGGTCAGCGTTAGCCATTTGAAGGCTTTAAAGGGAACATGAACACCTACTCTGAACAGTATACGTTTGATTTTGTCTACATCATTCAATACTATGGCATGTTTCAGATGTTGGTGTAAAATGCGTTGTTCACTCTCGAACAAATCGTACAGTACATTGTCCATGTTAACTTGAAAACTTCGCACCACTATCGTTGTTGTTCCACTCACTGCGAGATCTATCCAAGTACCTAGCTTTTATGGCACATTCATCAAAATAGGTAATGCTAAAGTGTTGTGATACTGAGCATCACCTAGTTATTCGTCTGATAAACCCCCCACTAGTTTTTGTAACAGCATTAATAAATCAACAACCTTGAGATGATCTCTGGCAAGGCGACTCTGTTGAATTTGAGCCATATATTTAAGGAAAATCCAATTAGAGGTGTTTTGATGGTGATAGATTGTTATTCAAATTATCTATGGGAATATCCTTTACTTTTAACGAAGGATGCATGCCCGGTAAATTGCAAATTAATCAAAAGAGTATAACGTTAATCATTACTCTACATAGAGCACAAAAAGCTGTCATAGCCATGCGAGAAATATGTTGCCTGATAAATACTCCTGTATGATTGTTGTGGTTTTGACAATTTTGACAACGATCCTAGGTCATGGATCGAAACGTAAAGAAAGATGATTTTAAAAACTATGAGTGGTTTAATTCCCAACTAAGATTAAGAAAAAGGTTGTCTGATGTCGCTAAATATATATATATATATATATATATATATATATATATATATATATATATATATACCAATGATTAATACCTTGAAAGTAATAGGAAAATAAAATTTAAAGTTGTCAACCATGTTCGGGTGGTAATGTTGATTCGGTCATTGATACCTACTGCAAGTTAAAACAAGTCGTATACAATGATGAAAAGTTTTTGAAACTAACTAAATGTGATCTTGAATACATGCTTTGTAAAAGCGATATAGTTCAGATTCTGCTACGATTCTTCAACAGACAACAACAGATAACAATAAAAACTCTGTTTAAATTAATTTTAATAACGACTTAACATTGCGTAATTCTATTAAAATGATTTGAAATATAACGGTATTATTTTTATTGTTTAGCATCAATTTAATAACATTTGTTGATATAAGATGAAAATTGTGAATTTTGGTAATTGACAATTATGCTAAAATGTTTTGAAGTTACCTTGTTGCCATATGTTCCATTTAACAGAATTAAAACTCAGATATATTATAGACATTCTTGCAATTATTTACCATATGTGTATATATTTCTCTTGACAATAATTATTAATTTAAGAATAACTTATTGAATTAAAGTAAGTTATTTATAAGCACTAAATTCTACAATAATTAAAACGAGTTTGAAAATAAAAATGTATTGACAATGTAGCTATACTTGTAATTTATTCTACCAGGATCAACAAAATATAATGCAAAATAGTTGTTTTAGGTATAAACCAGAACCATATAATTTACATATGGAGATATGTTGTTATATTTATACTATAAATAGCCCAATCGCCGAGGTCATTAACTACCATGCACTTTACTGAACGCGGTTGTTAAAGGGCGTTATATGAACGTTTTTGCAAAGAAATAAGTAATATTTATCTCAGTTTGCGAGATGTTGAAACGTTTAGATCCGTAAGTTATGCATATCTTTTAGAAAACATATTTGCTTTTATGGACAAATTTTTGCTTTACATTCCTTAACTTTAATAATTTCACTAATCATGTTTACAGAGTCTTTTAAATAATAATATCCTTTGAACATACTATCATCTGGAATACAAATTTTGTTATACCTATATCTAGTACTAATAATAATTAGTGTCTCTAGCACTGTAAAATTTAACTAGAATAAATAATTCACAATCTTTTATAGAGTTTAATTAAATCGGTCTTTTAACAACAAAAAGAGGTATTTTGCACATTGCAAATTATTATTACCATGCTTGTAGCAATAAATATTACATAATAAATTGCTGGTTATTCACCTAACAATAAAATTTTACACTAAGAATATATAATTGGTGTATGCTGGGTTGCCTGCCATAGATATGCATATATTTTTTAGAATTTATGGAGTACCATTCCGCATTTGAGAATGATTACATCACTATCCAAATTCTTCACCACGTTTTAAATAACGACATTATTTGCATACATTTAAAGGTTAAATTTTAGATCCGGGTACGAGTTCAGTGTGGTTGTATAAATTATTTTGGTGGTGCAATCATGAATAAAATGACGAGTGACCTGTCTTAACATGTTTTTTTTGCACACACACCAATATTTTAAATTAAAACCATTATAAAATACGAGTCGAATAATTTCTCCTATTCTTTTTGATATTTAATACAAAAATAATGGGGCAGAGCCCGTTTAGGGCACGTTTAGAAGCTCCTTCCCCACCATTCATCATTTTGAGAGTGATTATGTCATCTACCACATTTCCTATTTTTGCTTAACCTAAAATCTCTCTTTAATTAACTAAAGCAACGAGAATAAAAACAATGACGAAGCTCTAAAGATCACCGCTAAATTCTTCACTACATGCACGTTTTTGCATAACCTATAAATTTTTATCACGTTTGTGCAATTAAACGAGTTATATATATACAATGTCTAATACGTCATCTACATACAATCACCAAACCGCTAAAAGTAAAAGAATTTTTCTTGCCACATAAATTAAATGTATAATTACATTTAAATATTTAAATATATTCAAATTGCTAAAATGTAAGCAAGAGATCCTTGATATAAGATTAAATTAATTTTTATTTGAGAGTCAAATAAATCGTTATGAAAGGTGGTATATTTTGCATACCAAGAAGGAAATAGTCTTAACATGTTTTGCAAACACACCTTATGTTAATTAAATCCATTATATTAAAAGTTGAATAATTTGCATATATATTACCAGAGAGCTATAATTCCAAACTCGAGGTTATATTCGACTGCGAATTCTTGTTATTTTATCGTGACATTGAAATCGCGAAGTGAACGACTTCTTTGTAAGCAAGACATCCTTGATATAAGATTAAATTAATTTTTATTTAAAAGTCAAATAAATCGTGATGCAAGGTGGTATAATTTGCATACCAATAAGGAAATATACGGCATACCTGTCTTGAAAGGTTTTTGCAACACACCTTATGTTAATTAAATACATTATATTAAAAGTCGAATGTCGACGTGATTTACATATATATTACCAGATAAAAGCACGAGGTTATATTCGACTGCATGCAAATTCTTAGTATTTTATCGTGACATTGAAACTGCGAGATGTGAACGACTTCTTTTACAAGATTTTACCTGCAAACGTTTAAAATTTGACCTCCATCATATAACATTTCGTATATTTTCTTAATTTTATTTGCTACTTCGTACAAAACGCAGCTTATGAGGAGAGCTAAAACACTCTTTACCACTTGCACGCGTTTGCCTAATATTAAAAATTCTTCACAGCGGCGTTTTAATTTTTAGCTTAACCTACCCCAGAAAAATACGAACCAACACGTGAACTCCATTTTCTACACACACAACATTTTTTAAAATTTAATATTTAATATTTAACGTCGGGAACGCTGCTAAAAATTTCTTAAGAAAATATCTCCACCCCAGCGCACGCGCACCACCCCACGACAAAAATCTAACGACCCCGCCGAACGCACACCCCAAAGACCTAACGAACCCCGACGCAACAAATTTACACACAAAGACAATTTTGTTCTCAAAGCGGCGTATACATATCTTGCTGCACGTTTTGTTTCCCAAAGCGGCTTAGCTGTTCATATTGTTCTCGAACCGGCGTATACATATCTTGCTGTGGATCTCTGTTGCCAAACCGGCTTAGCTACCCTACTGTGGAAACAGACAGTAAAGCCCAGAAAAAAATCTGAAAGTAAATCCAAGAAAAACCGATAGAAACCCCAGAGAAAACTCGATAGAGAAGCCGAGAAAAAACGAGATAAAAACCTAGAAAAAGTTGGGAGAAAAGCCGAAAGTAAGGACAAGATAGCAACCGAGAGAAAAGTCGAGAGGAAAGCCGAGAGAGAAACCAAGAGTAAAACCGAGAGAAAAGCCGGGAGTAAAGCCGAGAGAGAAACCTAGAGAAAACCTGAGAAAAACCGAGAGAAAAGCCTATAATAGAGCCGATTGAAAACCGAGATAAAAACTGAGAGTAAAACCGAGAGAAAAACCAAGAGAAAAACCGAGAGAAAAGTTGAGAGTAAATGCGAGAAAAAATCGAAAGAAAACCCGAAAGAAAAGCCCAGAGAAAAGCCGACAGTAAAGCTGAGAGAAAAGTCAAGAGAACAACCGAAAGATAAACCGAGAAAAAAACCTACAGGAAAGCCGATAGTAAAGTCGAGAGAATAATCTAGAGAAAAAACGAGAAAACCCTAAGAAAAGACGGAGAGCTAAAACCGAGATAAAACACAGTAAAGCCGAGAGGAAACCAAGAGAAATGTCGAGAGAAAAGTCGAAAATAAAGCAGAGAGAAACACCGAGAAAAAACCAAAAGAAAAATTGAAAGAAAAGTCGAGAGTAAACCCGGGAGAAGAACCGAAAGAAGACAAAAAAATACTGAGAGTAATGATAAGAGAATAACTGAGAGGAAAACTGAGAAAAAAACGAGAGTAAACCTAGAGAAAATCCGCCGAAAGAATGTAAAACCGAGAGAAAAGCCCACAATAAAGCCGAGAGGAAAGCTGGGAGTATAGCCAAGGGAAAACCGAAATAATGAGAGAAAGCCGAGAGAAAACCCGAGAAAAAAATCGATAGTGAAACCAAAAGAAAGTCCGAAATAAAACAAAGAAACGCCGATAGTAGAACCGACAGAAAACCGAGAAAAAAGCCGACATAAAGGTCGAGTCTAAAACGGAAAGTGAAACCGATAAAAAGCCGAGAGAAAACCGAGAGAACAACCGAGAGTAAAGCCGAAAGAGGAACTGAGAAAAAAGCCGAGAGTAAAACTGAATAAAAAACCAAGAATAAAAGAGAGAGAAAACTTGAGATGAAAGCCGGCAGTAAAGCCGAGAGAAGAGCCGAGATAAAGCCGAGAGTAAAACCGAGAGAAAAACCGAAAGTAAAAGCGGGAAAGAAGTCGAGAGAGAGAGAAGCCGACAGAAACCGAGAGAAAAACAAATTGAGAGTAAAACCGAGAGAAAGTCCGAAAGAATAACCGAGAGAAAAGACCAAAAGGTAAAGTCGAAAAAAATACCTAAAGACAAACTGAGAAAAAACTCAGAAAAAGGTCAAGAATAAAAACAAGATAACAACCGAGAGAAAAGTCCAGAGGAAACCAAGAGAAAACTCGAGAGTAAAACCGAGAGAAAAGCCGAGAGAGAAGCCGAAAGTTAAGGCCGGGAGAAAAACCGAAAGAAAAACTGAGAAAAAACCGAAAGAAAAGCCGATAATAAAGCTGATAAAAAAACCGAAAGAACAACTGAGAATCGAAAGAAAAACCGAGAGAAAAACCGAGAGAAAACCGAGAAAAAAACGAGAGTAAAACCGAGAGAAAAACCGAAACAAAACGAGAGAAAAACCGATAGTAGGGCCGAGAGAAAACCGATAGAAAAGCCGACTAAAAAGTCGAGTGTAAAACTGAAAGTAAAACCGATAGAAAAACCGCGAGAAAACCGAGAAACAAACTGGCAGACAAACCGAAAGAGCAACTGAAAGTAAAATCGACAGTAAACCCTAGAAAAAAGCCGAAAGTAAAACCGAATAGAAAGCCAAGAATAAAACCGAGAGAAAAGTTGAAAGAAAAGCCGAGAGAAGAGCCGAGAGTAAAGCTGAAAGAAAAACCTAGAAAAAAGCCGAAAGTAAAAGCGAGAGAGAAGCCGAGAGAAAAGCCCATAATAAAGCCATTAGAAAAATCGAAGGAACAACTGAGAGAAATTTTGAGAGAAAAACCGAGATAAAAACCGATAGGTAAATCGAGAGAAAAACCAAGAGAAAGACCGAGAGAAAAGTTGAAATTAAAGCCAAGAGAAAAATCGAAGAAAACTGAAGGTAAATCCCAGAGAAGAGTCGACAGTAAAACCGAGAAAATAGTCGAGAGAACAACCGAGAGAAAAACCGAAAAAAAAACGAAAGGAAAACCGAGAATAAAGCCGAGATAAAAAACGAAACAGAAACAGAAATACAGAGAAAAACCGAAATAAAAACCTAGTAAAACCGAGAAAAAGACCGAGAAAAGGGTCGAGAGAAAAATCGAAAAAAAAACCAGAGAACTTTGAGAGTGAAGCTGAGAGAATAACTGAGGGAAAAGCCAAGAACAAAACCAGATAAAACCGAGAAAAAATCCAAGAGAAAAACCGACAGAAAAGTCGAGAATAAAGCTCAGAGAAAAACTGAGAGTAAAACTGAGAGAAAAACCGAGAAAATAACCGAGAAAAAAAACGAGAAAAAACCGAAAGTAAAGCCGAGAAAAAACCGAGTGTAAAACCGAGAGTAAAACCGAGAAGAAAAACCGAAAGAAAAGCCGAAACAAAACGAGAGAAGAGCCGATAGTAGAACCGAGGGAAAACCGAGAGAAAGGCCGACAGAAAACTCGAGTGTAAAACCGAAAGTAAAGCCGATAGAAAAGCCGAGAGAAAACCGAGAAACAAACTTAGAGAACAACCGTGAGTATAACGCACAGAAAAACCGAGAAAAAGCCGAAAGTAAAACCAAATAAAGGACCAAGAATAAAAGCGAGAGAAAAGTTGAAAGAAAGTTGACAGTAAAACCGAGAGAAAAATCGAGGTAAAAACAAAGAGAGACCGAGCTAAAAACCGAGAGTAAACCGAGAAAAAACCCAGGGAAAAATCGAGAAAAAGTAGAGAGTAAAGTCGAGAGAAAGACCGACAAACAAACCGAGAGGAAACCGAGTGAAAAATCGAGGGAAAGACCGAATATAAAGCCAAGAGAAAACCGAAAGAAAAACCGAGAGAAAACTGAGAGAAAACTTGAGAGAAAACCCGAAACAAAATCCGAGATAACCCGAGAGAAAAACTAATAAAAAATCGAGAGAAACCCGAGTTAAAAGCAGAGAGTAAAGCCGAGAAAAAACCGAGAGACAAACCGAGAGACAAACTGAGAGTAAAACTGAGAGCATACCCGAGAAAAATACGAGAGAAAAGCCGAGAGAAACGCCGATGGTAAAACCGAGAAAAATCTGAAAGTAAGGCCAAGTATAAAACGATAGGAAACCTAGAGAAAACTCGAGAAAAGAACCGAGAAAAAACGAGAGAAGAACCAAAAGAAAAACTGAAAGTAAATCCGAGAGGAAAACCGAGAGTATAACCGAGAGAAAAACCGGGAGTAAAGCTGAGAGAGAAATGAGAGAAAACCGAGAAAAACCGAGGGAAAGCCGTTAGTAAAGTCGATAGTAAAACGGAAAGAACAACTGGAAGAAATATCGAGAGAAAAACCGTAATAAAACCGAGAGTAAAACCTAGAGAAAACCCAAGAGAAAAACCGAGAGAATAGTCGAGAGTAAAGCCGAGGGAAAATTCGAGAGAAAACCCGAAAGAAAAGCCCAGAGAAAATCCGACAGTAAAGCTGAGAGAAAAGTCAAGAGAACAACCGAAAGATAAACCGAAAAAAAAACCTAGAGAAAAGCCGATAGTAAAGCCGAGAGAATAATCTAGAGGTAAACGAGAAAAAACCCGAAGGAAAGACGGAGAGCTAAAACCGAGATAAAACACAGTATAGCCGAGAGGAAACCGAGAGAAATGTCGAGAGAAAAGTCGAGAGTAAAGCAAAGAGAAAAACCGCAAGAAAAACCGAGAGAAAAACTGAGAGAAAACCTGAGAGAAAAATCCAGAGAGAGAAACCAAACCAAAATCCGAGAGAACCCAAGAGAAAAACTGGAAAAAAATCGAGAGAAACCCGAGTTAAAAGCCGAGAGTAAAGCCGAGAGAATACCGAGAAACAAACTGAGAGTAAAACTGAGAGCATACGCGAGAAAAATACGAGAGAAACGCCGACGGTAAAACAGAAAGAAATCTGAAAGTAGGGCCAAGAATAAAACGATAGGAAACCTAGAGAAAACTCGAGAGAAAAACCGAGAAAAAACGAGAGAAAAACCGAAAGAAAAACCGAGAGTAAATCCGAGAGGAAAACCGAGAGTATAACCGAGAGAAAAACCGGGAGTAAATCCGAGAGAGAAATGAGAGAAACCCGAGAAAAACCGAGGAAAAAGCGGTTACTAAGGCCGATAGAAAAACCGAAAGAACAACTGGAAGAAATATCGAGGGAAGAAACTTAATAAAAACCGAGAGTAAAACCTAGAAAAAAACCAAAAGAAAAGTCGAGAGTAAAGCCGAGGGAAAAATCGAGAGAAATGCTGAGGAAAGCCGACAGTAAACTCGTGAGAAAAGTCGAGAGAACAACCGAGAGAAAAACCGAAAGTAAAGAAGAAAGAATAACACAGAGAATAACTGAGACAAAAACCGAGGGAAAAACGTAGAGAAAAACCGAGATCAAACCGAGTAAAACCGAGAGAAAAACCGAGAGAAAAGTTGAGAGTAAAGCCTAGAGAAAAACCGATATAAAACCGAAAGGAAAACTGAAAATGAAGCTCAGAGAGTGATCGAGGGAAAAACCGAGAAAAAACCAAGAGAAAAGCAGTGGAAATCCGATAGGAAAACCGAGATAAATAGTGAGAGATAACCGAGAGAAAGCCGAGAAAAAACTAAGAGTAAAGCTGAGAGAAAAACCGATAGAGAAACCGAAAAGAACCAAGAAAATTTTGAGAGTAAAGCTGAGAGAATAACTGAGAGAAATACCAAGAAAAAACCCAAAGAAAACCGAATAAAAATCCGAGAGAAAAACCGACAGAAAAGTCGAGAATAAAGCTCGGAGAAAAACCGAGACCAAAACTGAGATAAAGACCGAGAGAATAACCGAGAAAAAACCGAGAAAAAAACGAAAGTAAAGCCGATAGTAAAGCCGAGAAAAAAACCGAGTGTAAAACCGAAAGTAAAACCGAGAAGGAAAACCGAAAAAAAAAGCCGAAACAAAACGAGAGAAGTGCCGATAGTAGAACCGAGAGAAAACCGAGAGAAAAGCCGACAGAGAACTCGAGTGTAAAACCGAAAGTAAAATCGATAGAAAAGCCGAGAGAAACCCGAGGAGAAACCGAGAAACAAACCTTAAAAGCAACCGAGAGTAAAGCTGACAGAAAAACCGAGAGAAAAGCCGAGAGTAAAACCGAATAAAAAACCAAGAATAAAAGTTAGAGAAAAGTTGAAAGAAAAGCCGACAGTAAACCCGAGATAAACCGAGTAAAACCGAGAGAGAAGTCGAATATAAAACCGAGAGAAAAATTGAGGTAAAAACAAAGAGAGACCGAGATAAAAACCGAGAGTAAAACTGAGAGAAAACCCAGGGAAAAATCGAGAGAAAAGTAGAGAGTAAAGTCGAGAGAAAAACCGACAGGCAAACCGAGAGAGAACCGAGAGAAAAATCGAGGGAAAGACGAAAATAAAGCCAAGAAAAAAAACGAGAGAAAAACTTAGAGAAAACCTGAGAGAAAAGCCGAGAGAAAAACCGACAAAAACCTGAGAGAACCCAAGAGAGAAACTGAGAAAAAAATCGAGAGAAACCCGAGATAAAAGCCGAGAGTAAAGCCGAGAGAAAACCGAGAGACAATCTGAGAGTAAAGCTGAGAGAATAGCCGAGAAAAAACGAAAGAAAAGCCGAGAGGAACGCCGACAGTAAAACCGAGAGAAATCTGAAAGTAAAACCAAGAATAAAACGATAGGAAACCTAGAGAACACTCGAGAAAAAAACCGAAAAAAAACGAGAGAAGAACCGAAAAAAAACCGAGAGTAAATCCGAGAGGAAAACCGAGAGTAAAACCGGGAGTAAAGCCGAGAGGGAAATGAAAGAAAACCGAGAAAAACCGAGGAAAAAGCCGTTAGTAAAACCGATAGAAAAACCGAAAGAACAGCTGGAAGAAATATTGAGAGAAGAACCGTAATAAAACCGAGAGTAAAACCTAGAGAAAGACCAAGAGAAAAACCGAGAGAAAAGTCGAGAGTAAAGCCAAGGGAACAATCGAGAGAAAAACCGAGAGAAATGACGAGGAAAGCCGACAGTAAACTCGTGAGAAAAGTCGAGAGAACAACCGAGAGAAAAACCGATAAGGAACCGAAAGTAAAGCAGAAAGAATAACAGAGAGAAAAACTGAGACAAAAACCGAGAAAAAAAACGTAGAGAAAAACCGAGATCAAATGGAGTAAAACCGAGAGAAAAACCGATACAAAACCGAGAGAAAAACTGAAAATAAATCTGAAAGAGTAACCGAGGGAAAAACCGAGAAAAAACCAAGAGAAAAGCAGTGGAAATCCGATAGGAAAACCGAGATAAATAGTGAGAGATAACCTAGAGAAAGCCGAGAAAAAAACTAAAAGTAAAGCTGAGATTGGAAAACCGAGATAAATAGTGAGAGATAACCGAGGGAAAGCCGAGAAAAAAACTGAGCATAAGGCTGAGAGAAAAACTGATAGAGAAACCGAGAGAAAAACTGAGAGAAAACCGAGAAGAAAACTGAAAGTTTTTGCGTTATAGTCTATAGGTTAAACTGTCTACGGTATGGTTTATATGTTATTGTCCTTACGTTATATTTTCTGTGTTATTCTATATCTTATAGCAGTTACATTGTAGAAGCTACGTTAAGGCGGTTACGTTCAAGTGGTTACGTTGCAGCGGTTACGTTATAGCGCTTACGTATAGCTCTTACGTTATTGAAACCAAAAGAAACAGTTGAGTGCTTTAGCTTAATTCGTTTGCATTAAATGTGCTCGGATGATATATTGAATTTAGGAGGGTGGGGGAGGAGTCTGGATACAATTAACGTTTGCAGGATTTAATTGTTCATTTGCATATTAATAATACAAAATGAACTTGAACTAGATTGAAAGCAGCCTAACCCAACTACTCACGCTGACCGGTTTTGTAGCTTAATATATTTTTCTTTTGGAATCTGTGGCGAATCGACGCGTGTTATAAAAACAAAGCTCCCTCTCCTAAGAAATTACCGCAGAAGTGGTGCCTATATTTCAGCCCATCTCAATAACATGACGTTGAAATTCCTTAGAGATTTATTACAAGAATGTAACTCACGTTTGAATAATTCGCAAACTTTACAAAATGAATTAATGTCTTACGCAGGCGATTAATTGTACAACTTTGCGCCGTAGTTAATAAGTTTACTCAGTTGATCCTCCCAGGACTTGACACATTTGTTACAAGTCTGAAAGTACTCTTTAATTAGCTCCAAAATGTATCTCTTGCCCTTTTTTCTTAAATCTAATTTTGTAGACGAATAAAGCTTGTGCCTTAAATAAGTTGTACTTTTGTAACAGCCTTTTGTTTCCAGGTCCACCTGTGCGAAGCTGAAGGATTGCCCGACTTCAACGGCGGGTCATCGTTTCATAAAAAGCAGCTCGTGATCGTCAAGAGCCTTTGGAGGGGTTGTGGTGATTCTAAAAGGTAAGGTTGGAGGTTGGAAGACATTTTTATACAGTTTGGACCTTCTGACTTATTTTTTGAAATTGTTGCGCAGTTTCGGGCGGGAAAGTTTGATCGAGCTTGGAGAAGCGCCCCACGTAAGCGTTACAATATTAACTCTTTCTAACACCTTTGGAAATTACGTAAGTGATGCCCAAGGGACCTGGAGGCTCTCGTGCTAGACCGATTAAACGCGTTTTACATAACCTTAAAATATCCCAAACGAAACGAAAGCCGCGCGCGAAACTGGATTTCGCATTACGAAATTCCACAAACTAACTAAAATCGAATCGTCTCGTAATAAAAATGACTGAGAACCGCAACAAATTCAATAAAATAAGTCTAAGGGAGCGTCTCTCGCGGTTCGTTTGTTTGATTGGCAGCTTCTCATACATACCCTTGATCTCCATATACAAATAGCTCTATCAGAACAAACCCTTAACGGTATCAGCTGTTCTTATATGACGTACGCGTGATGCATGTTGCAGGCATGAGTTCCTACGGGAGACCAGCTGGTTAGCGGGACTTCGAGACCCTAATTTAGCGAGGGTGGTGGGTTTATGCAGTCAAGATGAACCCATGTGTGCTCTTTTGGAACATTCTGAACCTGGGGAGCTTCCACGCTTTCTTGCACAGCGGGCAACCGAGGATGAATCACAAAGCCCTTCTATTAGGTAAGTTTTATATTTTCATTAAGCTTTGTTTGTAAATCTCTTGTATATTTTATAAATGTATAGGGTGGTGGTTTTTTTTTATAGATATTCACGAGCTTCGGTGGGGTTTTAGTGAACGTGGGTGTAGAAAATTAAGATAAAAGCTCAACTTTTGCGATGTTTCTAGCTTGCATGGCTCAATGGGCATGATTGGGCAATTAATTATTTCTGAGCAACGTCGTTTTTATTCTCGGCAAAGGTTACTAAAAGAACGCAGAGTGATCCTGTGTACACTGACTTCAGCAGGGCATTTGATAAAATAGATCATGAAATATTAGTGTCAAAGCTCTCTGCAGTTGGTGTCCATGGCAGTCCTCGTCATACTTAGAAAATAGATCACACAAATTACTGTTACGGTTTGGCATCGAGGATTGTGGGCGGTCCTTGAATACTTAGGCCGCGTGTGAGTTTTCAGTCTATCAGTAACTAATATTGTTATCGTACCAGTGGGCAGCGTCTGAAAGTATGTAAACTTAGCACTGTTATGTTTAATAAGAACAAGCAAACAATAAAAGAAAGTTCATAAGTACACAGTTATACAAGTCAAATAGTTAAAATGCAGTTTGAAGCACTTCGGAAGTCTTCGGTAATCTTCGGTAGGCTTCGTGGTTGCTTGTGGAACCAAGTAGGAACTTAAAAACTAAGCAAACGAATACATATACAGTGAGGAGAGATCCAAAAGTCTTCGTTAGTCGTCGGAACTCTTCGGAAGACCTCGGGATTTCTTGGAGAGGGTGAAAGACAGCTCCAACAGCTATAGTTAGAAAGTATTTATAGTTTGAAGAGGTTCAGACGTCTTCGGCGGTCTTCGGTACTTTTCGGACGGCTTCGTGTTTTACTTGCGGGGCAACGTGAACACTTCTGAATCCCTTAATATTGTATATTGAACATATATACAATATTAAGGGACTCAGAAGTCTTCGGTAGGCTTCGGAATTCTTCGGATGGCCTCGGTTTCTACTTGTAAGGTTGTGTAGAACTTAAATAACGATAATTAAAAACTATTTATAGTTTGACGAGGTCCAGACGTCTTCGGCGATCTTCGAGACTGCTCGGAAGGCTTCGTGTTCTACTTGTGGGACAACGTTGGGTTATAAAGAATTATGATATGTTTATAAGAACTGTACATTGAACATATATACAACATTAAGGAGTTCAGAAGTTTTCGGTAGGCTTCGGAATTCTTCGGAAGGCCTTGGGATATACTTGTGAAGCTGAGTAGAACTTGCATAAAGATAATTAGAAAGTATTTATAGCTTGAGGAAGTCCAGACGCCTTCGGGGGTCTTCGGGACTGTTCGGAAGGCTTCGTGTTCTACGTGTGTGACAACGTTAAGTTATAAAAAATTATGAAATGTTCATAAAAACTGTACATTGAACATATATACAACATTAAGGGGGTTCGGAAGTCTTCGGTAGGCTTCGGAATTCTTAGGAAAGCCTCGGAATTTACTTGTGAGGCTGAGTTGAACTTGAATAACGATAATTAGAAAGTATTTATAGTGTGAAGAAGTCCAGACGACTTTGGAGGTCTTTGGGACTCTTCGCAAAGCTTTGTGTTTTACTTGTGGAACAACGTGGAGTTATAAAGAATGGTGATATGTACATAAGAACTGTACATTAAACATATATACAACATTAAGGGGTTTAGAAGTCTTTGGTAGGCTTCGAAACTCTTCGGAAGGCCTCGGGGTTTGTTGATGAGGGTGAGTGAGAGCTTGAACAACAATAGTCAGAAAATATTTATAGTCTAAAGAGGTCCAGACGTCTTCGGCGGTGTTCGGGACTCTTCGGAAGGCTTCGTGATTGACTTGCGGGACAACGTGAAGTTATAGCGAGTTATGATCTGAACATAGGAACTATACATTGAACATATATACAATTTTAAGGGGGGTCAGAGGTCTTCGGTAGGCTTCGGAATTCTTCGGAAGGCTTCGGTTTTTACTTGTAAGGCTGAGTAGAACTTGAATAACGATAACTTGAAAGTATTTATAGTTTGAAGAGGTCCAGACGTCTTTGGCGGTCTTCGGAACTCTTCGTAATGGTTCGTGTTCTACTTGTAGGACAACGTTGAGTTATAAAGAATTAATGCGGCGTACCCCACGTACGGCGCCGGGCAGCGTAACTGGTCAAAATTAAGCAGGCTATGAGAGCATTACAATATGTGGCTTACGGTACTGAACTATAGCGACGTGCCCCAGGTGCGGTGGCGGGCAGCGTAGCTGGTCGAAACTAAGCACGTGTACTTTGATATAGGATAACAATATGTTCAAAGCAATACGTATTTACAGGTTAAATCAGTTCGTAAATTTTCGGCAAACTTCGAAAGGCGTCGTGGTATACTGCAGGCGCCGAGTACAGGTGGAGTCGGTGTGTGGTGCAGCGTACCATTTGTTGCGGTGTAAGCTGTCTATGACATGAGCACTGCTGGTTAAGGTCATGAATGTAGGAGGCGTCGGCGACGTGATGCAACGCACCACTCGATGAGGCGTTGACGTCGTGGTGCAGTGCACCTCTCGTGGAGACGTAGACGTTAGCAGGCTAAGAGTTAGGCACTGCTGGTTAGATGAGTATGTGGAAGGCGTCGGCGACGTGATGCAACGAACCTCTCGATGGAGCCTCGACATCGTGGTGCAGTGTACTTCTCGTGGAGACGTAGACGTTAGCAGGCTAAGGGTGAAGCACTGCTGGCTAGATGTGGAAGGCGGCGGTGACGTGATGCAACGCACCACTTGATGAAGCGTCAGCGTCGTGATGCAGCGTCCCCTCGCGGATGCGTTGGCATTAGCAGGCTATGGATTAAGCACTGCTTAGCGTATGTTCGGCGTAGTGATGCAGCGCATCACTCGTCAAGGCGTCGCCGTAAGCAGACTATTGTTATCGTTCGCGTGGGCGGCGTCTAGCTTCTTAGACAATGTATGCAGGCTTAGCTCTATTATGCACAAGCAAAAAACAATTAAAAGGTTTATAACTACATAGATATGAAAGTTAATAGTTAAAATGAACAGTTTATTCAGTTTGAAGCAGTTCGGAAGTCTTCGGTAATTTTCGGAGCCCTTCGGAAGGCTTCGTGGTTGCTCGTGGAACTAAGTAAGAACTTGAATACTAATTAAATAAATATGTACACAGTTCAAAGAAATCTGGAAGTCTTCGGTAGTCTTCGGATCTCTTCGGAAAGCTTCGGGATTTACTTGTGAGGCTGAGAAAGAAAAAAACAAACCCAATTCGGGACCACACGTCCACAACCCTTGATAAAATGTAACCCGCCTTACCAAGCTAGAAAACTACGTGATAGAAGTTACCAAGAAGCTCCTCAACAAAAATGCCGCTCACGTAAGAGCAATTACCTAGATGCTGTTTTTGTCCACAACGCCATTGGCACCCTGTGTAATTAGACAAGTCCCATACATATCCTTGGGGAGTTCTTTGCCTTAGATAGCTGATCTTTTGAGAAAGAGCTCCTACTATTTTTCCTTGAGGTACTCCTTAACAGAGTTCTTGAAAAATAGGTGGAAGGGTATTGTTTTGAAATCTCAACGTCTCTGTAATTAGACAGGGCCTCACATGTAGTTGGTGGTTACCCATCGGACACGTCCTCATGTAGCGGTTAAGAGGAGGGTTTGTCACCAATGACGCAATCGACGTTGCTATCGGGCTTTGTGGTAGAATAGCCCAGCACTCGAGTGGATCCAAAGCGTTGAATGGGCGAAAACAACAACATAGGGGGAATGATTGTACGTCAGTGTGGACTAAACCCTGCATGATGACGGTAAAGCTAATCCTACATCGCGCACCAAACCACCAATAACCCTACTGCTGCTTGAGCGGGCAGCGGTCTGTACAGGTTAGTGCCACCACGTGCAAATGTGACGCAACCCGTGTCGGTTAGATAATGGGTTCTTGATGGTTTGCCACACCTGAGGCGTGATCAGTACCTTGGCGTCTGGCAACACACCACTTTGACCAGGATTTCACCTAGATAAAGGGTCATGACTAATCCATCTCGATCGGCTGTGTCGTCGGGTCAGGCCACCGACTGGATGAGTTCTTGTGTGCTGCCACAAAGTGGTATGCGAATTCGCACGTAACCCATCCTAAGGGAGCTACATCATCCTGGTAGCCTTGGTATCGGTTCTCGAATCTAATTTGGGCTTTGTAGTGGATGGGGTTATAGGAAAATAAACCTTTTTTTAGCATGAATTTAACAAGTGTAGTTAATCCAGAGGGCACGTCCTCAGACACCCCTTGAGATATGTTGCAGGTCCACCGGAACTGCCATATTACTAGCAGCAACCTGAATTCAGGGTAGCAGAACAGCCAGAGGAGTGGCAATAACAGCGCCCACGGAAGAAGCGGATTAATGGGACAGAACAGAAAAAGAAGAGGAATGCCCGTTTGGCGACGTAGACTGCTGCCAGGAATAAAGCTGACCCCAAGGCTAACCCACTTCTGGCGCAATCTGCTGCCCGTCACGCAATCTCCTCCTACATACCATCCACTTACTCCCCTAGGCCTGCAGAGGCTAGAAAGGTGATAAACAACATGAGGACTAGGTCCGATGATACCTCTCCGCTAGCGAGACCACATTTTCTACAAACCTCTATTATAGAATCTTTTGAGCACAGCCTCTACTCGATTTCCAATCCCATGGTGGTGTGATGGACTCCCGAAGCTGAAGAAAACTGCTGGCAAGGTGTTCAATAAGGCAAAGAAACACTAGCAGTATAGTTGACTGGGAAGCTTACAAAAGCCACCTTAGACAATACAAAATCGAAATAAGGAACGATAGAGAGACTTCTGGAAGACCTGTAATTCAGTAGAGCCTGCTAAGGAAACTTCTCGAATCAACAAAATTCTGTCCAAAGATCCATACCACCTGCCATGCTGTCTGGAACTTCCAGACGGCAGGTACATGTATAGCGAAAAGAAAATTACAGAACTACTTGCAGAAACACACTTCCCTGAGAATGTATCTTTTAATCCCTGCCCCGCGGTGGAACCTACCTGCCCAATGTCAGGCAGACTGCGTGGTTTTTCACCGGGTGGTGGACAAAGCGAAAGTAAAATGGACCATTTAAACCCTCAAACCATTTAAGCTCTTTGGTCTAGACGACATCTTTACTGCCCTACTGCAGTGGGGCTTGGAGAGGCTGCTTCCATTCCTAGTTTTACTATTCAGAGGCTGTATTGCTTTTAAATACATCTCCAGCGGCTGGAGTGTCTTTATCGACTCTGAAAGCGCGTCCCCACCAGACATATACATCTTCACGAATGGATCCAAAATAAAGGAAGGTTCAGGGGCATGCATCTATTCGGATGGTCTTGATCTTCATAGTAGCGTGACACTGAGCTTGGTGGCTACTGTCTTTCAAGCAAAGGTAGTTGCCATCGTGTATGGTGCATTTACCATTTTAGAACGTGGTATCCAAAATAAAACTACGCATTTCATGCGACAGTAGAGTAGCCCCTAAACAAGCCGAAACTCCTCTCGGGGATGGTACTACAATACCATCATATGTTAAAGTCTGCTTCTTGCACTAATGTGTTGTCGAGCTAGTCTGGATCAAAGGACACTTGCGGGTGCATTGAAACGAGCAGGCGGACGATCTTCTGAGGGGGTGTCCAACGTGATTGGGCCGTCTTTACCGAAGAAATTGCAAACAGCAAACTTGCACTGACCAAACATACCCGAGACGAGAAATCAAACACCCACGAGCTACCAGACTGACATCAATAAGCTGCCTCTAGCTCAGGAGGACACACAACCACAAACAGTTCTGGTAGTGCAACAACTCAGTTGCGCTCAACAAACACAACAAGACATCAAAATAGTCACAATCAAGACGCTAGTAAAAAACCTCTACCACGTCACCACAGCTGCTACTGAAACTGAGAAACCTGTATTTTCTGCCACTTTTCTGGAAGATTCTGCAGAATTCCTTCAACAAATGGAAGCAATGGAGACAGACGCACCGACAGCAACCACCCAACTGCAAAGCCAAGCAGCCACATGATGGGCAACATACGAGGCGTTCCAGCCTAACCACAGCGAGTTTAAGAAATTCTTCCTGGTGAAATACAGCAGTGCATCCACCAAAGCGAAAATAGCTGCAGACTATTACGGACAAAAACAGACGGCATCATAACAAGTACCTTCTTGAGCACTATGGTACGGCAAACGCGTCGTCTAAAGATGGAGAACAATCACGGCATAGAACTGTTCACGAACCAATGTCACGTGCCGCCAACTCTATGGAAAATGGTCACCCGCTTTTCCAGGATAAAAAACAATAAAAAATAACAAAAAAAGAGAAATCGGCTCCGCGTCAATAGCCAAACGTGCACACACAACAAAGCGGCTACCAAGGTGCGCCATTTGTCCACAACGACATTAGCACCGCAACTGCAAACTAGAGCGTTAGAAAACGACGCAGCGGCCGAACAACGCCAAACCACAGCGTGGTCGGACGGAAGAAACTGGCACGACTAAATATAACCCACGATGATCTTATATCAACGACTCCCGTCACCAACACAAAACGGCCTTCAACGAGATACAAGAGCATCGATATGTATGATCAAAAAAGATCGATTTCTCACAGGCTCGCGTGTAGAGCCCTATCATACCTCCGTCTATCTAGCAGTAACAAGGACAGCAAAGGCAATCAAAGATAGGTTTCGTACGCCATTCACCCTCGAACACGTGGCGGACTATGAAACTTGGGGTAATCCTGGCTTCAACGCCAGAAAGTGGTGATGGATTACAAACAAGACTCCATACACTTCGAAGCACACAACCGTAAAGCGCTCTATTGGAACTGGTTGGTGACGCCCGTCACCTCAACAGGCCACTACTTCCCAGTCAAATTCTTGCCCAGCAGCCTCTGGTAAGAATTCCAACCATGATCAATAGGCCAGCACAACTAACTAAAACAGCCAGCATCAGTGAGCGCCGCTTATTGCCACTAGACGCGAAGCCAAACAGAGCTTAGGCCAATTACGCAACCCTCGTCGATCTGCCCAAACATATGCAAGCTGCACGATCAAAAATACATACAATTGGACGGATCTCCCAAGTTAAAAGAAATATCTATTAAGTTGTTATGCTGTTCGAAAGCACTCTGGCTTGTGCGTGTATGTGTGTGTGCGTGTGTGTGTGTGTGTGGGGGGAAGTGTGATAGTACGTAATTGTGTGTATGTGTTTGCCTGTATGTAATGGTGTCATAGGGCTGCTTCCTTCCTTCAGTTCCCGACCGTCGACAACCAGAAATCGGAAACCAAAAAGTCCGCAAAGCTGCACGTGTCCTGACCGTCGGCAGCCGGAAACCAGAAGGACACGTGCAGTCTCAGTGGGTTTGTGTATTTGTGTTTGTGCTGGTGATAGCCCGCCGTAAGACGCTTCACTGGAACCAGATGTTGATGCCCGTCACCGTTAACATGTTACCTACGCTAACTGCCACTCACCAGTTTGCAGCCGAATTCTTGCCCAGCAACCTCCGCGAAGAATTCCAGCCAGTGATGAGTAGGCCGACACAACTAACTACCACAACCAGCAGTAGCGAAAGCCGTTTATTATCATTGGACACCAAATCAAGTAGACCACAAGCCAATTACGCAGTCCTTGTCAATCTGCCTGAACATGTGCAAACTACACGACCAGAAAAGCATACTATTGAACATAAGTCCCAAGAGGTACCCTTTTGACCGCATCTACCCCGTCCTAATGTTTTTTTTTGGTTGTTTGTTACCTAAAAAATTAAAACAGGCCTGACTCGTTCCCTGACTAACTCGATGTTGAACGTTAAAAAGAAATGTTTCTTAAATTGTTAAGCTGTTTGACATCACTTTGGTTTGTGTGTGTGTGTGTGTCTGCGTGTGTGCGCGCGCTAGTAGAAATTGTGTGTATTTGTAAGTGTGTATGTAGTGAGGTCATGGGACTGCTTCGCCTTCTTCCGACCGTCGGCAGAGTGAAGTCTGCATTCCTGCACTTGTCTTGGACGTCGGCACCCGAAAACCACAGGGCACGTGTAGTCCTAGTATGTTTGCGTGTTTATGTATTTGTATTTGTGCTGGTGATGTTTGTGTGCAAGTGCGAAACTGTGTGTCTATTTGTTTGTATGTAGTGGTGTCATCGAATGGTATCATGGGACTACTCCTCCGCAGTTCTCGACTATCGGCAGCCAAAAATCAAAATCCGATAAATCCGCATTCCTGCACGCGTCTTTGCCGCCGACAACCGGGCCACGCACAGTTCCAGGTGTGGTGGTTTCGTCAATGATATTTCTAGGTTATTTTCCAAATGGTTGGATAATTAACTACCCCATCCTGCAGAACCTCAAAGTCCAGCATTAGGCGACCACGGAAAAGTCCGACGCCGTCGCACAAACTGAAAACGCAAACGCCGCTACAAACCTAGATATGCCGATGTCAAGGACCACCCTCTATTATCACATGGCAACATGGTTACAATCACAAATCACCCGGCACTCTTAAGTCTGTTCAAGACAAAATGGACCACACCTCATCCAGTTCAAAGAAGAGCCAGACCCAACAGTTACCGGGTTCGAATTGAACGAGGGAATATTGAGAATCAAGCCAAAGAAATACGTCCAACACCTATTACAGCCCTCTTCCACGCATCAATCTAGCTGCACAGCATTTTTTAACGGGGGTAGGGGCTACTGTATCAAAATGCACGTGCGGGATATAAAACAATCCCGAGGAACACCGGAAATTTTCAACTAGAAAACTAACTACTTTCGATTGGTTAAGTCTCTATAGACTTCTTTTACATACTAAAATTAATCCCTGCATTTTCATTGGTTAACGTCCAGTATGCTTTTTATACATAGCCAGCCTAGGGATGAAAAAATATAAATAAAATTGCGAGTTCAGCAATGAGAATTTACTTGGAGCTCTCCATAGTCCAGGGAATCAACTAGCAGTGCAGACTCATAGCCTGCCACATACTTCAGCACTAGCTGTACTCGACGCCTAGACGAGTGATGCGCTGCATCACGACGCCGATGTCTCCTACATCAAACCTTTGCTAAGCAGTGGTTAATCTACAGCCTACTGATGCCAACGTTTCCACGACGCCGACGCCTCTTTGAATTGTGCGTAGCATCACGTCGCCGCTGGCCATCTACATCGTCATTCTGCCAGCAATGCTTAATCAAAAGTCAAAGCAAAAGCGCAAACCCCGCCACAGGCCTAGATATGCCAACGACCAGGACTCCCCTCTATTCTCGCGCGGCAACATGGTTGCGATCACAAATCACGGGCACCTTCGAGTCGGATCAAGACAAAATGGACCAGACCTCGTCTAGTTTATAAAAAAGCCGAACCCAACAGCTACTGAGTTCGATTTGAATGGGGCGATATTGAGATCCAAGCCAATGAAATGCCCAACATCCTAGCATCAACCTAGCTACACAGCCCTCTTCAGCGGAGGAGGGGGCTACTATATCAAAATGCACGTGCGGGATATAAACAATCCCGAGAAACACCAGAAATTTTCAACTAGAAAACAAACTACTCCAAACCTTGCATTTCCATTGGTTAAAGCCTTATAGACTTCATATACATACTAAAAGTAAACCCTGCATTTCCATTGGTTAACGCGTAATTGACTTCTTTTACGTAGCCAGCATAGGGAGGAAACAGTATAAATAAAATTCAGAGTTCAGCAATGAGCAATAAGAGAAAGTTAGACCTCGTTGACGGTAACAACCTACGCTGGGAGTGATAAATCTCTCTTTTCCAAGACGAACTACTGATATTAGTGATAAGTTAGTTAGGTGAGTGATTGTGCCTTCCGTACTCGGATAGTGCTGGTAGTGTGACATTGGATAATATTACGTCACAAATGCACGTGGTGGCCCTACCCTGTCCAGACCACTGTCTACCCAAGCAACAGTAGGGTTATTGATGGTTTGGTCCGCGATGTGGGATTAGCTTTACCATCATCATACAGGGTGTAGTCTGCACTGACGTACAATCATTCCCCCTATGTTGTAGTTTTTGGCCACTCAACGCTCTGGGTCCACGCGAGTGCTAGGCTTATTCTGCCACAAAGTCCGATAGCAGCGTCGATTGCGCCATCGGTGACAACTCCTTCCCCCTACACGCCACCTGGGGACGTGTCTGATGGGTAGCCACCAACCATACATGTAATTTTCCAATGCTCCACCCGAAGGTACTACATTAACCAGAAAGCGAGTTTTTTACCTGAAAATTTTGAATTTTGCCAATCCTTGCTGCTCCAAGTAAGGTAGGGATCTTTAACGTGCATGACAACACTCACACACGGGACCCCCATTTTACCTCTCATTCGAACGAGGGCGTATGTTTAGGAAAAATGCTCGCCTAACATTTTTTAAGCGGATCATGTCGGGATTCAAACCCGGGACCTTGGGCGTAGAAGTCACACACATACCACTACGCCATGGAGCCGCCCCTGAATAGTACCACCACGAATGGAAGCAGCCCCTCCAGGCACCACTGTAGTAGGGCAGGGGAGATACCGTCTAGACCATGAAACTTAAGCAGTTTGAGGGTTGAAATGACTTATTTTACTTTCTTTTCCTACACCAACCGGTCCGAAACCGCCCAGTCTGCTTTATATTGGGCAGGTAGGTCCACCGCGGGACTGGGGTTAAGAGATACACTCCCAGGGAAGTGTGTTTCTGCATATAGTTTCGCAATTTCTTTTTCGCTATACATGTACCTGCCGTCTGGAAGTTCCAGACAGCATGGTGGGTGGCGAGGATCTATGGACAGAATTGTGCTGATTCGAGAAGTTTCCTTGGCAGACTCTACTTAATTACAGGTCTTCCAGAAGTCTTTCTATCGTTTCCTGATTTCGGTTTTGTATTGTCTCAGGTGGCTTTTGTAAACCTTCCAGTCGACTATACTGCTTGTGGTTTTTGCCTCATTGAACAACTTGCAAGCAGTTTTTTTCAGCTTCTGGAGCTCATCACACCATCATAGAGTTGGACTACCCAGTAACCCGTTGCTGCACTCCTCTGTCAGCTAGCTCCAAAAGATCTCGCCCGAGTACGCCCACCTCTTAAAGGTTGGTGGAGTGCTATTTGCAGTAAGGGCGAACAGATGGTCGTTCAGCGCCTTCTCAATTGCTGATTGCGTGAGCACAGCTTGAGTCTTAGTGATTTTGCTCCAAGCGATCACGGCCACGTGTAGGTTCTTTGCGACTGCCTCCGCATAGCTGCCACAAACAGCCACAGCCACAGTAGTGCTATTCTTCTACTTCCTTTTCTGTGGCCTTGCTAGTGTTTACCACTTTTTTTGCCTCTGCAGGCCTAGGAGAGGAAGTGGATGCTGCGTAGGCGGAAGTTTGGTAACAGAAAGCAGATCGCGGCAGAGGTGGGTTATCCTTGAGGCTAGTTTTATCCCCAACAGCAGTCTGCGTCGCCAAACGGGCATTCCTCCTCCTTTTCTATTCTGTCCCATTGATACGCTTTGTCTGTGGACTCTGTTGCTGAAACTCCTCTGACTGTCTTGCTACCCGGGATTGAAGTTGCTGTTGATAATGTAGCAGCTCCGGTGGACCTGCAACATATCTCGAGGGGGTCTAAAGACGTGCCCTCTGGATTAACTACACTTGTTAAATCCATTCTAAGACAAAGAAAAACTTCATCTTCCTAGCTCCCCACCTACCACGAAGCCCAAATGAGATGCCAGACCCGGCACCAACGCTAACAAGAAAATATATCTCCCTTAGGATGGGTTAAGTGCAAGCCTGCATGCCGCCACGGAACCCAAATTGAATGCCAGAACCGACACTAAGGTTACCAGAATGATATAGCTCGCTTAGGATGGGTTACGTGCGAACCCGCATATCACATATACATGTAAGATGTAACGCACGAACGCAGTACCGGCTGCCCATCCCCCAACCACAAGAACTCAGTCGGCGGCCAGACGCGACGACACAGCCGATCAAGATCGGTTAGTTTCGACCCCCCCATCTAAGTGAAATCCTGGTCAAAGTGGTATGTTTCCCACGCCAAGGTACTGATCACGTCTCAGTTTTGGCTCAACCACCAAAAACCCACCATCTAACCGACACGGGTCGCGTCACAAATGCAAGTGGTGGCAGTACCCTGTCTACACCGCTTCCCGCCAAAACAACAATAGGGTTATTGATGGTTTGGTCTGTGATGTGGGATTAGCTTAACCATCATCATGCAGGGTTTCGTCCGCACTGACGAACAATCATTCTCTCTATGCTGTGGGTTTTCGGCCACTCATTGTTCTGGATACATGCGAGTGCTACACTTATTCTGCCACAAAACCCGATAAGAACGTCGATTGCGTTATCGTTGACAATTGACAACCTCCCCACCATTTGCCACATGGGAACGTGTCCGATGGGTAACCACCTTCTATATGTGTTGCCCTGTCTAATTACAGAGACGTTGAGATTTCTAACATAGTACCCTTCCACCTATTTTTCAAGAACCCAGAAGGGGAGTTCTTCAAGGACGAGACCTGTCTAATGACAAGTAAGCTGAAAATCTCCAGAGAATATAGTGTGGACCCCCCATCTAGGTCAAAGTGGTATGTTGCCCACGCCAAGGCACTGATCACGTCTCAGTTTTGGCTCAATCACCAAAAACCCAGCATCTAACCGACACGGGTCGCATCACAAATGCACGAGGTGGCAGTACACTGTCTAGACCGCTGCCCGCCCAAGCAACAGTAGGGTTATTGGTGGTTTGGTCGGCGATATGAGATTAGCTTAACTATCACCATGCAGGGTTTAGTCCACACTGACGTACAGTCATTTCCCCCCATGTTATGGTTTTTCGGCCACTCTACGCTCTGAATCCACGCGAGTGATAGGCTTATTCTGCCACAAATCTCGATAACAACGTCGATTGCGCCATCGGTGGCATCCCCCCTTATCCGCCACATGGTGACGTGTCCGATGGGGTGCCACCAACCACACGTGGGGGGCCTGTCTAATTACAGAGACGTTTAGATTTCTAAGGCAATACCCTTCCACCTATTTGTCAAGAACTTAATTGAGGAGTACTTCAAGAACGTGACTTGTTTAATGACAGGGAAGCTGAATATCTCCAGGAGTAGGGGCTCTTTCTAAAAAAATCAGCTATCTAAGGCAAAGAGCTCCCCAGGGATATGTGTATGGGACTTGCCTAATTACAGAGGGTGCCAATGGCGTTGTGAAGAAAGACGGCATCTGGGTAATTGCTCTTACGTGAGGGGTATTTTGTTGGAGGTGTTTTTGGTAACTTCTATCACGTACTCTTCTAGTTTGGTAAGGCGGGTTACCATTTCCCAAGGGTTGTAGACGTGTGGTGCTAAATTGGGTTTCTTAGAGTCGGAAAGAGATGGTCTGTGAATAGGTCTAGGTCGTTTTTGACATCTACTTTTAGGCGGCGGACTTGACGTGACTTAGTGCTTGGGAGGGTTGACGCTCACTGTTTCTCTCAATAATAATCTGACGTTATTGCCTTGATAGCGGGACTGTCATATTTCTCCAATGACAGCTTTTAAAAGCTGAAATGCTTGGAAAGTGGCCTTCTCCTGGTCTTGCAGTTGAGCTGCTGTTGTCGGTAGGTAAGAATTTCTTTTAGTCTTCCGGAAATGTGCCAGAGAATATTAATTTTTTGCCCTCTGTAGCTGCTGTGGTGACGTGGTAGAGATCTTTCACAAACGTTTTGATTGTTGCTAGCGTCTTGGTGGCGGTTTTTTGTTGTCAAGCGCCACTGGGTTGTTGCAGTTCCAAAACTTTTGGTGATTGTAGGTCCTGCTGGGTTGAAAGTGGCTGGTTGGTGACTACTGCATGACTTGTCTTAGGTATGGTGTCGCTAGTTTGTGTAAGCCTTTGCCAGCAGCATCTTGCGTGAAGAAGGCAACGTTAGGCGCCACCGGCGACGAGCTGCGGTCGTGAAACAAGCTATTGTGGCATAGTCACTTGATGCAGTCAGACTACTAGCAAAAAGGTACTTAAACCGTAGTTCCCTGATGTTACCATGAAATCACGGGGAATTACCGGAACGTTCTTTACCAAAATATATTGCGATTTAGCCTATTTGATTAATTATTTATAAAAACAGATTGAGGAGCGATTTAGCGCGTAACAATCGTTTTAACGCCGTATAGTTTCTATAAAATAGCAAAGAATAGGATATTTTCTACGTCCCTTCTGTTGGTAAAGGTTAAATTTTAATCCTAGGGGACGTTATAATTTTAATATCGATTTAAACGTCGAGTTTGGCGCTTTCACGGTGTGAAATCGTGTTAAATTTCCGAACAAATGTGTAAACTGGATGAATTATCGAACACATACGGCCTTAATTAAAGTTAGTAGACAGCGCAATTTTTAGTGCTAATAGCTTTATGTCCCCCATTACAATCGAATTTAAAATATTGCCTAAACTATCAGTGTTAAAGGGCGGCGTTTACAGAAAATACAAATCAACCCTTTACGCGAAAAGAACGCGCTCGTGATTCGAAATAATCTGCTCAATTACAGACATGGAATTAGTCGAATTTATTCCATAATTCTAGATGTTACAAGGCTTTAAAGCAACATTTAAAGGATTAGTGTTTGTGCAGAATTATTTACGAAGTGTACGTGAGCGTAATAATTCTATACCGGTATTTGAATTTATACCATCCCTTATTCAAAATATAATTTAGTACGGGTGAGCAATATTTTAATATCAGGGTTATGAATTATAGGGAATTAAATGTTCAAGCGTGCACAGTTGAATAAAATCCAGGCTAGCGTTGGACTGTCAATATTAGCTACCGCGAAATTTGTGTTCCCAGATTCGAGCTGATATTAATGACAGTTCTGGAATTTAAAAGGGTTTTTGTAGCACACAATTTGCTGTTGTAATCGCTTAAGGTCTCTCTGTCGATCAAATGCGGTTGTGTTTAAGATACACTACGCGCAAAGCATGTCATCGTCTTAGGCTTACGAACAATTAGACGATACTATGGAATTTATCCTCGTCGGGAACTGAATCGGACCATTTCGTAGCAGGACATCGTCGTTGGAGCGCCACTGATCTCAATCGCAAGCTGATGTGTTAGTACGAAAAGTAAAGGTACGGTAGTAACTCGCGTCCTTACATAGAGGGCGTACTGAGTTTATCAATCTACGTTTCAAATCAACGATGTAAATTAATTAATAACTATGTTACCTTCTAAATTAATGGATACTAACAATCTGGGAAACAGACAAGTATTTTCAGGGTTGTACGATGGATTAGGGTCTGTAATAGAGCACGTTGGTTTTTCTTTAAACTTAAACAGGGCCACAGATAACGGGAAGAACTAGGTATACTGAAGCGAGAGGTAAACACACCACTACATGGTCTATAATGCACTACTCACGCAAGTCAAAACCAAAATAAAAATTAATGTAGAATAACAATGACAAATCTTGAAATCGGAGTCGAATTTGAAAGCGCTTTTAAACTTGAAACCAAAATCAAAGTTTGAGACCGAAGAAAATTACCTGAAATCATACTTAGGCAAAGTTAGGTTGAAATTAAAATGAAAAACAAAATTAAAGTCCTAATTCAAGTAGAATCAGAGTTGAAGTTATAATTAAAATCAAGGTCATAATTGTAACTAAGTCAAGCTCAAAACCAGAATTATGTTGAAATTAAAATGAAAATCAAAGTAAAGTCATAAATCAAGTAAAATTAAAGTCAATGTTGAAGTTGCAATTGAAATCATTGTCAAAATTGTAATCTAAGCGGAGTTCAAAATGAAAATTAATTTTAAAATCGAAGTCAAACTTGAAACCTAAGCCAAAATTGTAGGATCTAACGTTGATGGCAAACTTTATGTCAACGTTGATGTTGAAATTGAAGTCAAAATCAATATCAGAAGTAAAATTAACATTGAAGTAAAATTAAAGTCACAACCAAAATGCAAGTCGAATTTGAAACTGGTATAATTTGACGTCAAAATCAAAGCTTGAGACCGTAGTTAAATTAAAAATCAATAGTAAAGTCATTTTCCAAGTAAAATAAGGTCAAAGTTATAATTAAAATCAATGTCAAAACTGTTACGGAAGTGGAGTTCAAAATGAAAAGTAATTTCAAGATCGAAGTCAAACTTGAAACTGAAATCGAAATTGAAGAAGTCGATGTCGATGCCAAATTAAAAGTCAACCTTGTTGTCGAAATTAAGGTCAAGATCAATATCAAAAGTAAGACCACCATTCAAAAAATTGTACTCAACACCGAAATAAAAATTGCTTCACAATAAAAATGACAATTGTTGAAGCCAAAGCCGAATTTGAAGCCGATTTAAAACTTGAACTTAAAAACAAAGTTTGGGACCGAAGTTAAAATTGAAAAAATTGTGATTAAAGTCTCATTTAAGTTAGAGTTCGATTGAAATTAAAATAAAAATCAAAAGTAAAGTCCTAATCCAAGTAAATTAAAGTCAAAGTTGAAGCTATAATTAAAATCAATGTTAAAATTGTATTCTGAGTGGAGCTCAATATGAATATTAGTTCTAAAAATCGAAGTCAAACTTAGAACGAAGTCAAAATTGAAGAAATCAATATTGATGGAAATTTAAGTTCAGCGTTGATGTTAAAATTAAAGCTAAAATCACTAGCAGAAGTAGAGTCATTATTCAAACAAAATTGAAGTTAAAACGAAAATCAAAATTGATGATGAAGTCGAAGTCAAGTAGGAAAACGGTCTTAAACTTGAAACCAAAATAAAAGTTTGAGACCGATTGAAATCGTACTTAAGTCGGAGTTATGTTGAAATTATATTAAAAATCAAAAGTAAAGTCATAATCCAAGTAAAATTAAAGTCAAAGTTGAAGTTGCAGTTAAAATCAATGTGAAAATTGTAATCTAAGTGGAGTTCAAAATGAAAATCAATTTTAAAATCGAAGTGAAAGCTGAATCGAAGTCAAAATTGAGGGAGTCAACATTGATGCCAAATTTAAAGTTATTGTTGATATTAAAATTAAAGTTAGAATCACTTTCAAAATTAAAGTCAATATTCAACCAAAATTAAAGTCAAAACCAAAATAAAAATTTAAGGTGAAATCGAAGTCAAATTAGAAAAACGGTTTTAAACTAAAATCAAAGTTTGAGACCAAAGTCAAAATTGGAGACATCATGATTGAAATCGTACTTAAGTTAGAGTTCGGTTGAAATTAAAATGAAAATCAAAGTAAAGTCATAATCCATATAAAATTAAAGTCAAAGTTGAAGTTATAATTAAAATCAATGTTAAAAGTGTATTCTAAATCGAGCTCAAAATGAAAACTAGTTCTAAAAATTGAAGTCAAACTTAGAACGCTGTCAAAATCGAGGAAGTCAACGTTGATGCCAAATTAAAGTTCAATGTTGGTATTAAAATTAAAGCTAAATTTCCTATCAGAAGTAAAGTCGTTATTCAAACAAAATTGAAGTCAAAACCAAACTAAAAATTAATGCAGAATAAGAATAACAAATGTTTAATCGGAGTCGAATTTGAAAGCGTTTTTAAACTTGAAAGCAAAATCAAAGTCTGAGACCGAAGTTAAAAATGAGGAAATTACTTGAAATCATACTTAGCCAAAGCTAGGTTGAAATTAAAATGAAAATCAAAATTAAAGTCGTAATTCAAGTAGAATCAAAGTTGAAGTTATAATTAAAATCAAGGTCAAAATTGTAACTAAGTCAAGCTCGAAATCAAAATTTTAAAATCGAAGTCAAACTTGAAACCGAAGCCAAAATTGTAGGATCCAACGTTGATGCCAAACTTTATGTCAACGTTGATGTTGAAAGTAAAAATCAATATCAGAAGTAAAGTTCACATTTAACTAAACTTAAAGCCACACCAAAATTGATACTGAAATGGAAGTCGAATTTGAAACTGGTATAACTTGACACCAAAATCAAAGCTTAAGACTGTAGTTAAATTAAAAATCAAAAGTCAAGTCATTATCCAAGTAAAATAATTAATTAAAAGTCAACCTTGATGTTGAAATTAAAGACAAGATCTATATCAAAAGTAATACCACCATTCAAGAAAAATTGTACTCAAAATTGATTCACAATAAAAATGACAATTGCTGAAGTCAAAGTCGAATTTGAAGCCGATTTAAAACTTGAACCTAAAAACAAAGTTTGAAAAGATAGTTAAAAGTGAGAAAATCATGTTTAAAGTCTCACTTAAGTTAAGAGTTCGGTTGAAATTAAAATAAAAATCAAAATTAAAGTCGTAATTCAAGTAGAATCAAAGTTGAAGTTATAATCAAGGTCAAAATTGTGACTAAGTCAAGCTCAAAATCAAAATTTTAAAATCGAAGTCAAACTTGAAACCGAAGCCAAAATTGTAGGATTTAACGTTGATACCAAACTTTATATCAACGTTGATGTTGAAATTGATGTCAAAATCAATATCAGAAGTAAAGTTAACATTTAAGTAAAATTAAAGTCACAAGCAAAATTAATACTGAAATGGAAGTCGCTTGGGACCGTAGTTCAATTAAAAATCAAAAGTAGAGTCATTATCCAAGTAAAACAAAGTCGAAGTAATAATTAAAATCAATGTTAAAATTGTTGCGCAAGTCGAGTTCAAAATTAAAAGTAATTCTAAAATCGAAGTCAAACTTGAAACTAAAATCGAAATTAAAAGTCAATGTTGAAATTAAATTAAAAATCAAAAGTAAAATCATGATTCAAGTAAAATTAAAGTCAAAGTTGAAGTTTCAACTGAAATGATTGTCAAAATTGTAATCTAAGTGGAGTTCAAAATGAAAATCAATTTTAAAATCGAAGTAAATTTGAATCGAAGTCAAAATTGGGAAAGTCAACATTGATGACCAATTTAAAGTTATTGTTGATATTAAAATTAAAGTTAGAATCATTATCAGAATCAAAGTCAATATTCAACCAAAATTAAAGTCAAAACCAAAATAAAAATTGAAGGTGAAATCGAAGTCAAAGTAGAAAAACGATTTTAAACTTGAAACCAAAATCAAAGTTTGATACCAAAGTTAAAATTGGAGAAATCATGATTGAAGTCGTACTTAAGTTAGAGTTCGGTTGAAATTAAAATAAAAATCAACAGTAAAATTAAAGTCAAAGTTAAAGTAATTGAAATCGTTGCCAAAATTGTAATGTAAGTCGAGCTCAAAAATAAAAACTAATTTTGAAACCAAAATGAAGCTTGAAACGAATTTCGAATCGAGGAAATCAAAGTTGATGCCAAATTAAAGTTCAATGTCGAAGTTAAAATTAATGTTAAAGTCACTATCACAAGTAAATTCATTATTAAAACAAAATTGAAGTCATGACCAAAACAAAAACTGATGGTAAAGTCAAAGTCAAATTAGAAAACAGTTTTAAACTTGAAACTAAAAACAAAGTTTAAGACCGAAGTAATAATTGGGAAAACCATGATTGAAGTCGTACTTAAGTTAGAGTTCGGTTGAAATTAAAATGAAAATCAACAGTAAAATTAAAGTCAAAGTTGAAGTTGTAATTAAAATCGTTGTCAAAATTGTAATCTAAGTCGAGCTCAAAAATAAAAATTAATTCTGAAACCAAGATGAAGCTTGAAGCGAATTCCGAATTGAGGAAATCAACGTTGATGCCAAATTAAAGTTCAATGCCGAAGTTAAAATTAATGTTAAAGTCACTATCACAAGTAAATTCATTATTCAAACAACATTGAAGTCAAAACCAAAATAAAAATTGATGGTGAAGTCAAAGTCAAATTGAAAAACGATTTTAAACTTGAAACTAAGATCAAAGTTCGAGAACGAAATTATAATTGGGAAAATCATGATTAAAGTCGTACTTAAGTCAGAGTTATGTTGAAATTAAAATGAAAATCAAAGTAAAGTCATAATCCAAGTAAAATTAAAGTCAAAGTTGAAGTTGCAATTACAATCATTCTCACAATTATAATATAAGTGGAGTTCAAAATGAAAATTAATTTTAAAATCGAAGTCAAAATTGAGGAAGTCAACATTGATGTCTAATTTAAAGTTATTGTCAATATTAAAATTAAAGTTAGAATCACTATTAGAATTAAAGTCAATATTCAACCAAAATTAAAGTCAAAACCAACATAAAAATTTAAGGTGAAATCGAAGTCAAATTAGAGAAACGGTTTTAAACTTGAAGCCAAAATCAAAGTTTGAGACCAAAGTTAAAATTGGGGAAATCATGATTGAAGTCGTACTTAAGTAAGAGTTATGTTGAAATTAAATTAAAAATCAAAATAAAGTCATAATTCAAGTAAAATTAAAGTCACAGTTGAAGTTGTAACAAAATGAAAATGACGATTGCTAAAATCGAAGTCGAGTTTGTAACCGATTTTAAACTTGAAACCAAAATCCAAGTTTGAGAGCGAAGTTAAAATTGAGAAAATCATGATTGAAGTCGAATTTAAGTCTGAGTTATGTTAAAATTAAATTAAAAATCAAAAGCAAAGTCATAATCCAAGTAAAATTAAAGTCAAAGTTGAAGTTTCAATTAAAATCATTGTGAAAATTGTAATCTAAGTGGGGTTCAAAATGAAAATTAATTTTAAAATCGAAGCGAAACTTTAATTGAAGTCAAAATTGAAGAAGTCAATATTGAAGTTAATGCTGATATTATAATTAAAGTAACAATCGCTATCAGAAATAAAGTCAATATTCAACCAAAATTAAAGTCAAAACCAAAATAAAAATCTACGTTGATGCCACATTTAAGTTCAGTGTCGATGTTAAAATTAAAGCCAAAATCACTATCATAAGTAAAGTCATTATTCAAACAAAATTGAAGTCAAAACCAAAATGAAAATTGATGGTGAAGTCGAAGTCAAGTTGGAAAACGGTCTCAAGCTTGAAACCAAAATCAAAGTTCGAGACCGACTGAAGTCGTACTTAAGTCGGAGTTATGTTGAAATTATATTAAAAATTAAAAGTAAAGTCATAATCCAAGTAAAATTAAAGTCAAAGTTGAAAGTTGCAACTAAATCATTGTCAAAATTGTAATCTAAGTGGAGTTCAATATGAAAATTAGTTTTAAAATCGAAGTGAAACTTGAATCGAAGTCAAAGTTGATGAGGTCAACATTGATGCCCAATTTAAAGTTATTGTTGATATTAAAATTAAAGTTACAATCACTATCAAAATTAAAGTTAATATTCAACCAAAATTAAAGTCAAAACCAAAATAAAAATTTAAGGTGAAATCGAAGTCAAATTAGAGAAACGGTTTTAAATTTGAAACCAAAATCAAAGTTTGATACCAAAGTTAAAATTGGGGAAATCATGATTGAAGTCGTACTTAAGTAAGAGTTATGTTGAAATTAAATTAAAAATCAAAATAAAGTCATAATTCAAGTAAAATTAAAGTCACAGTTGAAGTTGTAACAAAATGAAAATGACGATTGCTAAAATCGAAGTCGAGTTTGTAACCGATTTTAAACTTGAAACCAAAATCCAAGTTTGAGAGCGAAGTTAAAATTGAGAAAATCATGATTGAAGTCGAATTTAAGTCTGAGTTATGTTAAAATTAAATTAAAAATCAAAAGCAAAGTCATAATCCAAGTAAAATTAAAGTCAAAGTTGAAGTTTCAATTAAAATCATTGTGAAAATTGTAATCTAAGTGGGGTTCAAAATGAAAATTAATTTTAAAATCGAAGCGAAACTTTAATTGAAGTCAAAATTGAAGAAGTCAATATTGAAGTTAATGCTGATATTATAATTAAAGTAACAATCGCTATCAGAAATAAAGTCAATATTCAACCAAAATTAAAGTCAAAACCAAAATAAAAATTTAAGGTAAAATATTAATTGCTTAATTGACTTTTGCCTTTAAAATATTTTCGTACTTAAAAATTGCTAATTATTTATTTTCCTTTTAATCTAATTTACTAATTCCTAATTTTATTTTCTAAATAGGGCTCTAGCGATATATATGCAAATTCCAATACTTCCAAAACAAATTGAATATAATCCTGTTAGATTTTATTGTTCAATGGCAGCAACGGTTGTGGCGAATATACCGTGAATTAATAGATAATCATAGCTTTACCTATCCCCTGACAAAACCTATTCAAATGCATATGCCATGTAGATGCAATCTAAATACTGCTCAACCAGTTGAAAAGCGTCATTTGAATTAATTGCAGCAGGTTCAAAGGTTATGCGTTATAACCCTCTGTCAGTAGTTAATTTACAAATTTTAATAAATTACTTTGGAATTAAATTAATTTAAACTAGGGTTTGTTTGAAGAAGATATTGATTTATATTTCATAAATAGAAGGGAAAACCAATTAATTAGTGATTTACCGGTTAAGAAAGAATTTATTAAAAAATAACTTAATTCTAAAGAGAAAATTAGTTAATATTATTATAGTGCGAAATTAAACCTAAAATTTTATAGTTGAAAAAGGAAAAGCATCGATATTTTATGGTTAAAAAGGATTTGGTTGATATTTAAAATTCTGAGGGGAATTTATTTAATATTTTATAGTTAAAGGGAAGATTAATTAATCAATATTTGAGTAAATAAGGGAAAGTGTATTAATTAATAATTTAATATTATGAAGAAAATTAATTAAATTGTGTTATAAGTTCAAAAGTGAAATAAAGTATAAACGCTTTAAATTTCAAAAGAAAATTAATTAAGTTTTAAATTAAAATCCAATTAACAATTTAATAGTTATTTAAGTAATTATTTAATTTTAAATCGAATATTAATTAAATAGTCTGACAAGTTTCAAAACAAAATCGAATACTATATTTTAAAGTTGAAGAGAAATGTAATTAATATGTGAACGTTGGAAAGGAATTTAATTGATTAAGGTTCTAAGTTTAAAGTGTATGTTAGATAATACTTTAAATATGTCGAGAAGGTCAAATATTTCAGGTGTGAAGGAGTAATTAGTTAATATTTTAAGGTTGAAGAAAGAGCGCGGGTCTCAAGCTGTTAGAAGCGCGCTATGATATTCATTCCTGTCTTGAGTACCTTAACGTTAACAGCTTGTGCGGGAGTAGTGCATTATAAAGTAGGTGGAGGAGTGTTTACGCGTCGATTCCGTTACTATCCTTCTATTGCGTTTTTACCGTTGTACGTAATACCAGCGTGCTCCACTACCGTCCATAAGTGGCAATCCGCATCCACGCAGCAATTCTGTTACCCAACTTGCTAATAAGCAGTAATTTGGAAAGGTAAGCGAGTACTAATTAATTACATTGTGAATTTGGAACATAAATTATTTTATTGTGTTGGTAATTTCTAAGAAACCTAGTTCGCCCTCTATGCAAACACGCGTCTAACTATCGTCCTCTATTTGTACTTTACTAAGATGTAAGTAACCTTTTTAAATTTCACTTACTACTAAATTTCCTAAATTTATTATTATACTTTTAATAAAACAAAATCGTTTCTAGCGTACATCAATAATACTGATAGTTATCACCCTGTTATTATTAGTCGATTAGTTATATTTTAGTACAAAGGAACGTAAGTTGTGAAAATACAATACAGCAAAGCACCCCATGTTAATCCCGGATATGTAAAGCAAATTTCATTTTCGTATCGTCCTCCTTAAAATACAGTGTAGAGCTTTTTTCTTCTTGAAAATGCGCATATGCACGTCATTATAGCAATTGCACTTGCTAACAGAGCAAGAAACAAGCTACAAGCTACTACTACTCCCGGAAGCGTTAAACAAACGTCGCTTATGCTGAGGTGGATCAGTAATTTTCCGTCGTCCTTGCATCTGATGTTATCAGCATCAATCTGTAACAAAACATCTTCAAGTTTCTTCTAAGTCTATTTATAATGGCGGTGTGTGTAAAATAGGTTGTATAAGGATCAGTGCGCAGTGCTCTGTTTATCGATATACTGCGCACCTTCAAGTGTGTGTGTGCGTGTGCGTGTGCGTGTGCGTGTGCATGTGCGTGTGCGTGTGCGTGTGCGTGTGCGTGTGCGTGTGCGTGTGCGTATGCGTGTGCGTGTGCGTGTGCGTGTACGCGCGTGTGATTACTCACCATTCGTTTGCTGACTAACTGAGATATCATAAAACTGCGGAAGCGTAATGCAAGACAGCCACACTTCCAAGGATTGCCTCCAAGTGATAGAGTTGTAAGCGTGGGAGATGCGTTGAACTTATGCAGTATATCCTCGTCCAAATGCTCGATGTTGTTGTGGGTTAGGTCCAGCACCTAGAACAGTGTCACGTATTAGGTCAAGCGCCAGCTAGTACTAGAATTGGGAGTGATTTCCTTTCGCCCCGAAAGCTATTTCGTCCGCAAAATCCTTTCCTTTCGGAAACTCTTCAGTCGGGGAGGATTTGAAAGCTTGACGGATTCAAAAAAACCGCTACGTATACTCATAAATCTACAGCCAAAAAAAAGTGTTGCGAACATAAACAAATGTCGCCGCTGCTATGAAAACAAAAACCGACCACATAATAGGGCGACATTCAACGCGAAAATCGAGCAGTTAGACGCACTACCCTGTGAAAACGAAAAAAGCGTGTAATGACCCTGAGACTAAAACAAACCGACGGATGATAAAAGAGAGAATCATCTTCGGTTATTCGAAAACCGAGTCAGAGTACCGCTTCGAATTTGATTAACGCGCAACTTTTGCCGTGCAGGTTAAGGGTATGTATTTGCTTTCGTAGAACACATCCTGCGCCACTAATAGCTATCCCGCGCACTATTTTTACTATTACGTCACTTTGTTCTTGTAGAATTAATTTAGGTAACGTATCGTCAATTCAGCACTTCTGTGAAACAATTTCCCGCGGACGCTTTTGCCCAATTTGATTTAACGGCACGTCTATGAAACTACTTTCCACGTACCCTTTTGCCCAGTTTAATTTGGCGGCATCGTATCCGCTAGCATAACGATTTACATTTGCGGTCACTTTGAGTATTGTTTCGCCCACGCGTTCTCGCACTTCTCGCTTGGAGCAATCTTTTTAAATATTGGTTCGCCCACGCGTTCTTGCGCTTCGCGTTGTCGCGTTGTCGCGTTGTCGCGTTTTCGACCAATCGACGCGTGCGCGATTCCCGTATAAAAATTCTGAAAAATTCGATCGTGACAACTTTGCGTGAGATAGTTGGCGTCAGTTTTTCTTTCAAAAGTTAAAAGGGAAATTGGATGACCTCGGTACAGAAGTCGAGATCCTGTTCATGCTATCCGATATTAGCACCGAGCTATCGTGCCGATCGTTTATCGTCTGTACTTTCTAACGCCATACGAAAGCGTTTCGATTTACTGAGAAATTTACGATCGAATTCAACTATTGGGGTGGGTTTGATCGCGTGCGTGAAATGAATTTAATATTTTTTCTTTACAAATAAGCCCTCTGTATTTGAAATCGGTACGAAATTAGATTTTTAAGACTTACAATACATAATTTTCGAATTTAGAAAAATTATGATGCCTTAGATTATGACGCTACGACTTCGGACTCGCCCGTTCGCTTCGCAACCAAATTTTGACAAATGCCGAATAATTTCCTGTAACTTTACTCGCAAATTTCTCGCAAAATACACCTCCTACATGGAAACGGCGCTGAATTCAGGTCCTAAATCGCTTATCGAGTCTCTGCGTTCATGTTAGGTATTTTATAAAACTTCAAGACGAATTTTAAACCACTTCGAACCTAGGTCCTTCTTGCGTTTGTTCAGATCGACACGTTTCGGCTCTTTCGCACTGCGCGTTTGGCTTATCATGGCTTTTATAAACGCAAAGAACCGAACATCCGATTGACGAAAATGTCCTCTTACCTGTCGCAAAACCGTGCTTGTCTACGCAAAACTTAATTCTCCGTCGAGTGCGCCCTTTTCCACCTCCTCTTGGAGGAGTTACGCGATTAACCTTCCCCGAACTCCTCGGCTATCAAATCTTACAGTAGTGTGGAAAAAGGTTGGAGCTTCCTTGAAAGTTTAAACAAAACCGCCAATTTCTTGTAAAAATTAAATTGTAAAAACGCTCAAGTCACAGAAACCAAATTAATTAACATGGTCTTTTAGCCGGATTTAAACAGTATTGTTATAATTACCTGAAGTTTAAGTGGCATCCATGATATGGCACTGATATTATTAAACGCCAAGTTTAATTTCTGCACGTTCTCGTATCCAAAACCGCCAGCAGGACCTGTTGTCAGTAAATTTCCTTGTAAATTAACCACAGAGTAATTGTAAGAACCGTTTGCTTCAAAATGTAATCTGGGCGCTACAGTTAGATTCTTGTACGAGCAATCGACGATTAAAGCACGATCCCATGCTCGGAATCCACACTTACACATCTCCGGACAACTTTTTACAGTACAGCTTAGCGAGTGGGATTGTACTTGTGCCACTGGTTTGTTGAGATGTTCTTCAGGTTCTGCGCACCTTAAGCTATCGGCTATGATCTTGATGGTTACTGGGATTAAAGGGTTTATGGTACCATCGAAATATTTGGAGAAATCGTACATATGGCAGTCACATTTTAACGGATTTTCGTTTAGTGTGACGGTTCTGTGGAATAACTGGTTGGTCATTAAGGTGAGGTGTTTGGCCATTCTGAAGTCAACGGTTGATATTCTGTTGTGGCTTAGGTCGATTGAGAGGTTAGACGAAACACCTATCAGGTCTGTTAGCTGCAATAAAAGAACTTATTAGCGAAATTCCCATTATTATAATATTTACTAATAGCTAGTGTTAACGGTACGATGGCACTGATTACGACAGTTACACTACCAGCAGGTTCATTTAGGCTACGAACGAGTTTGACGTTTGTAATTTCTAAGATTTAAAAATAAATATACTAGGCCTATGTGGCCCATTCTAGCCTGTACAGTGAAAATATATAAGATAATATTTGCGAAGAAATGTACGCTAGAAAAAAATATTCCAATTTTTTAAATTTTGATTTAATTCATTTATAGATTTACAAAATTTCAAATTTTGAATTTTTGAATTTCCCAATTTTCACATTTTTAAACTTCTAAAATTTGAAAAAGAGTTTACTTTTTTTTTAAAATTAGATTTCTTTAATTTCCAAAATTTCGAGATTTCGAATTATCAAATTTTCAATTTTTCAGTTTTGAAATTTTCAAATATTTGAATTTCCAGATTTTTTGAAATAACGAATTTTTACAATTCCCGAAGCTAGAATTTTTGAATTTCTAAAATTTTGAGTTTCTAAAATATCAACTTTTCAATTTTTAAGTTCGCTAATTTTCAAAATTTTGTAATTCCAACATTGCGAATCAACGAATTTTCAATATTTCCAAAGCTGGAATTTTTAAATGTCCAAAATGTTAAGTTACCGTTATAATTTTTAATGTCTCAATTATAAAATTTTTGAATTTCCTACATTTTAAAGCAAACAGTTAGCCGCAAACAGTTAGACGCAGTACTATGTGAGAACGAAAAATAGCATGCAATGACTCTGAGACTAAAACAAACCGACGGATGATAAAAGAGAGGATCATCTTCGGTTATTTGAAAACCGAGTCAGATTACAGCTTCGATTTGATTAACGCGCAACCCTCGCCGTGCGGATTAAAGGTTTGTATTTGCTTTAGTAGAATTTTTTAATTTCCTACATATTAAAGCAAACAAATTTTCAAACTTTTAAGAAATTTTAATATTTCAACATTTGGAATTATCAAATTTTCAAAATTTTTGAAGTTCGTATTTTTAAATATTAAAAAAATTTCGGGTCTGTAATATCAAATTTTTAATTTTTAAAATTCAGATTTCTGAATTTCCAACATTTTGAACTACGAATTTTCAAAATTTTCTAAATTGGAGTTATCGAATCTTCAAAATTTCGAATTTCCGAAATATAAATGTTTAATTTTAAAATTGGAAGTTTTTCCAATTTCTGAAATTGCCAACATTTCTGAAAAACAACATTTCAGAATCATCAATGTTAGCAATAAAGAATTTCTGAAGTTTCGCAATTCCCAAGTATAATTCCAAATTTTTAAAACTTTTGTAACTACCACATTTTGTAGCAAGGTGACATCAAAATTTTCGAAGGTGCAGTTATTGAATTTGCAAATTTCTGCGTTTTCCGATATTAAATTTTTAATTCTTAAATTTTCAAATTTTTAAAACTTTGAGTTTCTAAAATTTCGATTTAGCGCATTTTCAAAATTTTCGGAGTAGAAGTTTTGGATTTCCCAAATTTTAAATATCTAAATTTCCAACATTTCAAAACAAGAAATATTCGTAAATGAAGTTTACCAATTTCCATAATTTGGAGTTTTCAAAATATTAAATTTTTAATTTTTATATTTCCTAACTTTCAAAATTTGCTTTTCCAACTTTTCGAGACAACGAATTTTCCAAATTTTCGTAGTTTAAATTATGGAATTTTCAAAGTTTCTAAAATATCATATTATCGATTTTTAAATTTCCAGATCGTCATTTTTTTGAATTTCCAACATTTCGAAACAAATTTTCGAAATTTGCGAAGCTGAAATTTTAATTTCCAAAATTTTTTCTTTACGGAATATTAAATTTTCAATTTCTAAATTCCCAAATTTTTAAATTTTTAAGTTTCAGTATTTGAAACAATATTCGAAATTTTCAAAATTGGAATTTTTGTATTTTCATACCTTAGATTTTCCGAAATATCAAATTCTCAATTTTTTAATTGCCTAATTTTCAAATTTTTTAATTTCTAACATCTCGAAACAACTAAGTTTCAAATTTTCGAAACTGCCATTATAGAATTTCTGATACTTTGAATGTCTGAAATATCAAATTTTCATTTTCAGACTTGCTAATTATCAATTTTTGCTTTCCGGGTATCTCCCAAATGATTTTTTAATTTTCAAAGCTGAAATTCTTGAATTTCCAAAATTTCTAGTTTTTGAAATATGAAATTTTTAATTATTAAATTTCCAAAATTTTATATTTCTAACAATTTGAAACATCAAATTTTAAATTTTTCGGGGCCGGAATTATCAATTCCCAAAATTTCGTGATTCCAAAATAGCAAGTTTTTAGTTTTCAAATTTCTAAATTTCAACATCTTTGTATATTCGACATTTCGGAACAAATTTACAAAATTTTTGAAACTGGAATTTTTGATTGATCGAAATTTAGAATTTTCAAAATATTAAATATTTAATTTTTAAATTTCCAAATTTTTAAATTTTTTCATTTTTAAAAATTTAGAATTTTGTAATTATCAAAACAATGATTTTTCAAAAATTTCGAAATGATATATTTGAATTTCCAAAATTTTTGGTTTTCTAAATATTCTATTTTTGGTTTTTGCGTATGCAAATTTTCAAATTTAGATCCTTTTTCTTTTTGAATCGACGGGTTTTCGTAACGTTTAAAGTTGAAATTGTTGAATTTTTTAAATTTCGAGGTTTCAAAATATAAAATTTTTAATATTTTGAATCGCAAGTTTTCAAATATTTGAATTTCCAACGAAATATCTAATTCTTAATTTTAAAATTTCGAAATCTTTAAATTTTTTAATTCTGCAATATTTTCTCAACGACAAGATTTCAACATTTCTAAACTGGAATTATCAATTTCCAAAACTTCGAGTTTTCAAAATATCAAAATCTCAATTAACAAATTTTCAAATTTTTGAATTACTAACAATTCAAAAGAAATTATTAAAACTTTTGAAGCTGGAATTTTTGAATTTCCAAAATTTCGGTTTTTCAAAATATTAAATTTATATTTTTAAATGTTGAACTTTTCAAATTTTAAAATTTCTAAAATTTTGAAGGAATGAATTTTCAAAGTTGGTATTTTAAATTTTCAAAATTTGGAAGTTTTAAATTTGAGATTTTATAATTTTCAAGGTTTAAATTTTTCTTAAGACGAAACATTGAATTTTCTAAGTTGTTTTTAAAGTTTTCAAAATTTCGAAGTTTTAAATTTGAGATTTTAGAATTTTCAAGGTTAAGGTTTTATTTTAATTACAAAAACCACTTTTCGTAATTTCCTAATGTCTATAATCAGTGTCATTCTTATGATCGTCAACATCCTTTTTGGCAGTGCTAATTAGCGACCGGTTTCAACCCTTACGTCATTGTTGAAGTGGGTTATTAAATGCCTGTGGAGTCACTTAGCTGCCATGATTTAAATGATTCATTCATTAACACCGATCACAATAACGCTGGAGATTTAATTACTTAAAATTTTTCGAAGGGATTAATCAGGCAAGTCGTGCCGAAGCTGTGGAGAAATAATTTCAATGCATTTTGTGCTTTCGTAAACAGTACGTTTACTGTCCATTATTTTCCAAAATTTCTAGATTTTGAAACACCAAATTTTTAATTTTTCAATTTTAAAATTTTAAACATTTTTAAATTTACAACATTCGGAAGTATCGAATTTTCAAAATTTTTGAAGTTCGTATTTTTAAATAGCCAAAATTTTGGATATCTGGACTATCAAATTTTTAATTTTTAAATTTCCAACATTTTGAAACTACGAACCTTTAAAATTTTCTAAATTGGAGTTATCGTATCTTTAAACTTCGATTTCTGAAATATAAATGCTTAATTTTAAAATTTGAAATTTTACCAATTTTTCAATTTGCCAACATTTCGAAAAACAAAATTTTAGAACCATCAATGTTAGCAATAATGAATTTCTAAAATTTCGTAATTCCGAAATATAAATCCAAATTTTTAAAACATTAGAAACTCCCACATTTTGTAGCCAGGAGACATCAAAATTTTCGAAGCTGGAATTATTGAATGTGCAAAATTTTGCGTTTCTCGATATTAAATTTTCAATTCTCAAAATTTTCGAATTTTTAAAATTTCGAATTTCTAAAATTTCGATTGAAACTATTTTCAAAATTTTCAGAGTAGAATTTTTGAATTTCCCAAATTTTAAATATCTAAATTTTTTAATTTCCTACATTTTGAAACAAGAAATATTCGTAAATGAAGTTTGCTGATTTCAATAATTTGGAGTTTCTAAAATATTAAATTTTTAATTTTTATATTTCCAAACTTTCAAAATTAGCTTTTTCCAACTTTTCGAAACAACATTTCAAATTTTTTGTAATTAGAATTATTGAATTTTCAAAACCTCGAGCCCGAAATATTAAATTTTTATTTTAAATTTAATTTTATTTAATTTTAAAAAAATTAAAAATATTAATTCTTAAAATATCCGAATTTTCAAGTTTTTCAATTTCCCCGACAATTTTTCAAAGTTTTCGAATTTCGACTTATTGAATAAACTCCCGAAACATCAAATTTTCAAGCTTCTAATTTGCAAATTGTCAATTTTTTTAAATTTCTAGCATTTTCAGAATTAGAATGTTAAATTTCCAAACCTACAAGTTTTTTATAACAAGTTTATAATTTTTTAATTTGCAAAATATCAGATTTTTGACATTCCTATTTTTTAGAGAGACACAAATTTTGCAAAAATTTTGAATTTGGAATTATCAAAAATTTTGAGTTTTTAAAATATCAAACTTTTAATCTTTAATTTTCCAAATTCTCAAATATTTCAATTTCCAACATTCGAAACTACAAATTATTTAAATTTTCTAATTTGGAATCATTAAATAATCACAATTTTGAATTTCCGCTATACTATATTAGCAATTTTTGAATTTCCACATTTTCAAATTCTTAAATTTTCAACATTTCAAAGACGAGACAAATTTTCGAAGTTTGCGAAGCTGGAATTTTAATTTCCAAAATTCTTTGTTTGCGAAATATTAAATTTTTAATTTCTAAATTTTTTAATTTTCAAATTTTTTTTATTCCGAGCTTCGGAAAAGGTTATCTTACCATTTATCAAAATTGAAATTTTTGAATTTTCAAACTTTCGAGTTTCCGAAATAATGCTTAATTTTAAAATTTGAAATATTTCCAATTTTTGAAATTGAGAACGTTTCGGAAAACAAAATTTCGGAACCATCAGAATTAGCAATAATGAATTTCTGAAATTTTGTAATTCCGAAATATAAATCCAAATTTTTAAAACTTTAAAAACTCTCACATTTGCAGCAAGGAGACATCAAAATTTTCGAAGCTGCAATTATTGAATTTGAAAAATTTTGCATTTCCCGATATTAAATTTTCAAGTCTCAAATTTTCGAATTTTTAAAATTTCGAATTTCTAAAATTTCGTTTCAACCCATTTTCAAAATTTTCCGAGTAGAATTTTTAAATTTCCCAAATTTTAAATATCTAAATTTCTAAATTTCTAAAATTTTGGAACAAGGAATATTCGTAAATGAAGTTTACCGATTTTCATAATTTGGAGTTTCCAAAATATTAATTTTTAATTTTTATATTTCCAAACTTTCAAAATTTGCTTTTCCAACTTTTCGAAACAACGAATTTTTTAAAATTTTTGTAGTTTAAACTATGGAATTACCAAAGTTTCTAAAATATCAAATTTTCGATTTTCAAATTTCCAGATCGTCAATTTTTTTAATTTCCAACATTTCAAAACAAATTTTCGAAATTTGCGAAGCTAGAATTTTAATTTCCAAAATTTTTGTTTACGAAGTATTAAATATTCAATTTCAAATGTTTAATTTTCAGTATTTCGAAACAATATTCGAAATTTTTTAAATTGGAATTTTTGTAATTTCAAACCTTCGATTTTCCGAAATATCAAATACTCAATTCTATAATTGCTTAATTTTCAAATTCTTTAATTTTCAATATCTCGAAACAAGTAGGTTTCAAATTTTCGAAACTGTAATAATACAATTTCTGAAACTTCAAATGTCTGAAATATCAAATTTTCATCTTAAAATTCCCTAATTATCAATTTTTGTTTTTCTGGCATCTCCCAAATAATTTTTTAAATTGTTAAAGCTGAAATTCTTACATTTCCAAAATTTTGAATTTTTGAATTATTTGTTACAGTTTCAAATATTGCATCATTAAGTCCTAAATAAATTCTAAAGCTTCCGATGTGATAACAATAATAACATTTTATCTCTAGGAGAACTTATCAAAAAACTTGCATTATTCCTTCATTAAATCCTAAATAACCCCTAAACTTTCCGGAGTTATAAATGATCACGAAGATTTGTTGCTGCAGTGCATTTCAATTCAAATAGTTTGCATTATTGCATCATCAAATCCTTAATAACCTCTACGCTTTCCGGTGTGATAGTAATGACCGCAACGGTTTGTGCCTATTGGGGATGAATTCAAAAATTTTGATTTGGTGTGTTGCAAAATTCTAAAATGTTTGTTCCTGGTACGTGCTTAAGAGTAACTAAATCTTAAGTAAACACTTCACTTTTTGGTGTGATAATAGTGATCATAACGATTTGTTTCTACAGCCGCCTTGAATTCAAGAGCTTTGCGGTATTGCATCATTAAATCCTAAATAGACTGTAAACTTTCCGATGTGAAAACACTGATCACCAGAATTTGTTCCTGCAACGAACTTGTGAAGTGTTAGGTTAGGTTATATAAGTTCCGACTGCATCGGAAGCACAGCTGCGGTTCGTTCCGTCTCTAGCCGCTTGGGTCTGGGAAGTTTCAAGTTCCGACTGCATCGGAGAACGAACCTCGGTCACTTGAGGTCTTTTAGTAACATAGGTTAAGGTAGGTGACAAGTTCCGACTGCATCAGAGATCGAAGCTTTGGTCCGTACGGTCTCCGGTAACATGGGTTAGGTTAGTTTATAAGTTCCGACTGCATCGGAGAACGTACCTC